>PVIR01008301.1:0-57213 GCA_004026965.1 Petromus typicus
GTCATTTGGGGCGCCCGCTGGTAGCACACGGACACGATGTGGACAGCGTCATACAGTAAGGCTGCATCGGTCTGTGGGGAGGGCCGGGCCCGTCAGGCTAATCCTGAGCCCTTGAGCCCTGCACCTCCATCTCAGCCTCCCCAGACATCCCACCCCTGCTCACGGCTGAAGTTTTGAACTCAGGATTCCTAGTCCTTGTCCCTCTTATCTGTGCTGTGCTCCCACCTGCTGGGCCCTCGTCCCCTTTATAGCCTGTTGAGCCCAAAGAAAACCGAGACTCAGAGGCTGTGTGTGACTCAACTTTGTGTCCCAGGACCCATTTCTGGGGTCTGATTTAAGACCAGAAGTGGTGGGAGGGAAGAAAGAAATCCGAAGGAAGGATGGAAGGAAGGAAAGGAAGGTGAGACCGAGGGAGGAAAGGGGGGGCCCTGGGGCCCACGCCACCCAGTTGCCAGCTGTACCATCATCACTCCGTCCAATAGGCCAGACTCTGCCCGGGGAGCCGCCTGCAGCCGCTCCATAGACCACTTCTCCACGATGGCCGAAACATGGGGGTTGTCCACGTTGAGGATGCGGAACCCTGTCAGGTTCACCCCCGAGTAGCGGTAGGGCTCCAGGTCAAGCGCATAAAGATCCTGGAGGGGAGAGGTTGGTGTAAGTCCAGGTGTGGCCTCTCAGGTAAGCTCCAGCCCCACCTCCTGCAGTCTCTTTGGTGAGGGCCACCCTAGGGCCCTGAGAGAAGTGACAGAAAAGCCTGCAGGAGCATTGGACTTGTCACGTTGGCGAGGGTGATGCCAGGGGGTCCCCCTAGCCTGTTTCTTCTACAAAATGGGGTTCATTCCCTTTACAGGTCCAGATGAAGCAGTTCATGTGAAATGCCCAGCCTCATGCCTCAGAAATGCTTACCCCACTTGTCTACCATGGAGGCCCTACTTTGGGAAGGAGCCCCGAATCTGGAGCCTGCCAAGTGACCCACAATATTTCTCTCCACCTCTTTCGTCACCCAGGTCAGAGCCAGGCCCTTTTCACCTTGCTGCCTGGGACGGGCAGAATGAATGAATGAATGGTCAGCCTGTCTATCCAGGGGTCAGACGGAGTCCAGCCTGGTCAGGGGACGGTCCCTGGCCTATATCCAGGAGAGCATAGTCTGTGATGCCAGGCAGCCCAGACCCTGCTCTTCATGCCCGGCTGCCTCTAGAGCTGGGAGGGCTGCTGAGGGGAGGAGTCCAAGACAAAGGGGTAGCAGGAGGGGCGATTCCTCCCGCTCTGAGAAAAATAGCGGCAGAGCAGGGTGGGCAGCCCTCAGAGGAGCAGAAGGGCCTGTTGAAAACAAGTCTGAACCTGGAAACAGGAAAAAGGGGAGCAATATATTCTTTCAGCCTGACAACCCTGCTTACAGACTGCCAGGGGAGCAAACTTGGCTTTGACTTTGCCATTAGCTGCTGGTTAAAGGCTCGGACTCTGGGTGAAAATGCAGATTTGTGTCAGGCAGAAAAGATAATCCCCAAAGTTGTGGTTTTACTGCTTTGCAGGATAGTAATCCATTTTGTATCTAACCTAGAAGTCTTATTCTTACCCTCAGTAACTATGAACTCAGTCCCTCGAATGCTCAGCAAGCTAGCTTCACCATCCAACTGGCCCTCCATCTCTGAAATGTGTTTGGCCTACATTTGCATAAGAATCGTGGATTTGATTTTTTGAAATACATACACTTCAAAGGATCCTCCACCTGCCACTGTCCTAGTGATCTTTGCGAGTCAGAGTTCGCTGCTGTTTTACAGAGGAGAGATGCTAAGCCCTGGGTGTGCATCCTGGCTGCATCTCTGCGGGTGTGTGACTTAGGGGGAGATGACCGACCCTGACCTGGGCACAGCGTATGTATTCATCAGCTCAATTCTCTCCACCATTCTGGTCACAAACAAAATGAGATGAGAACCAAATCATACTTCCACATAAAGTCAACCTTGAGTCTAATCATTGAATTTGATTCAGTTTATGACCAGATTCATAGAAAGAATCAAGTTTGTAAAATGAGGTAGTATTGTACCTTGACAATCTAGATTGGCTTCTTCACACAAGTGGGGAAACTGAGTCTAAAGGCCCTAGTTGGAGCTCCTTCCCATCTAGTGCCTTGATTTTTGCATGCTCTTCCCTCACTAAACTGCCTTGTACTGTGGCACCCAGCCCGCTCTCTCCTTGGGACCCACTACTCTATCTCTCCCACCTGGCCTCAACACCCTCAGTGTACCTGACTCTCCTGGCTGCTCCGTCTCAACATCCATCCCCAGACCAGTCAGTGGCAGCTCATGCCAAGATGAGGTGAGAGAATTGTGGCACCCACAGAGCAGATCTTCCTCACTGTCCCACTGTCCCTTGACTTCTAAGATGTTCCTAGCTGAAGCTGCACTCCTGCTTTTCCTGCGCCCCCCCAACAGTCCCCTCCTGGAAGGCGCTATGTTGATTTCTTCCTTGAAGGTTTATGGAACAGAGAGGCTTGGAGCATCCTTAATCCAGGCAAGAAAGTGTAGACCTAATCTTGCCCAAACAAACGCAGTTGACCTAACAAATCCACAGTTCCGCTTCCAGGAGTCAACCCACCTCTGAGCAAAATGGGTTTAAAAAGTTTTGTCTAGACAAAATATGTCACCATTCCCTAGACAATACAGTAGAAATTACTTACACAGTCTTTACCTTGTATTAGGTATTAGAAGAGAATGTGCATCAGTTATATGCACAGTATATATATGCAAAGTATATTCCATACTATATGAAGGACTTGAGCATGGACAGATTGGGGTATTCCTGAGGCCCTGGGGTCAACCCCCCGCACATACAGAGGGATGTGAGGGCAGCCCTGATTCTGTCCTAGGGTTTGGCAAGAGGAAGAGGCTGATGACAGCAGAAGGACACAGAGCCCCTGCTGAGATGGCCGGAGCATGTCTGAGTGGCCCCCATCTGGGTGGGGAGCAGAGGGACACACATGCTCTGCCCACACACGCCAGCTGTGGTCGAGTCTTCACACTCCCTGTGAAGTAAGTATTCAACAGAATTCTCCTACTCGTTGGCCATTCCCATCACCAGTGAGCTTTTTCTTTAGTGTCAATCCAACCATATCATTCCCTTGCTTAAAATATTACCAGCGAGATGTGGTGGTGCAGGCCTGTAATCCTAGCACTTTGGGAGGCTGAGGCAGGAGGATCACAATTTCAAGCCCAAGTTTAGTGATTTAGTGAGTCCCTGTCTTGAAAGGAAAAATGAAAAAGGCCTGGTGTGTAGCTCAGTGTGAAGATCTAGGTTCAAGCCCCAGTGTGTGTGTGTGTGTGTGTGTGTGTGTGCATGCGTGAGCGCACACACCTATCTTTCCTGTCCTTCTCAGTGCAGTTTAGAGGCTCCTCACCCCTCCAGCCTCACTTTCTTGCCTGATTCTCCCAATTTTTTCTCCAGGAAGGCCACACTACTTTCCACCCTTCCCCTCTTCAGGCTTCTCACCTGGGGTTTGGTAAAGGGCCTGTCTTCTCAGCCCTCCCCTCCCCAGGAGTCAGCCCAATCATCACTCCTCCCTGGAATCCTTCCTGGCCTATCCCCCCCAAACTTGCCCAGCAGGGTGGAGCAGGGCTCTCTAGATCTCATCCCAGTGACAACTCTCTGGGCCTAAGACTGTTCCCTACGTGGGTCCTGAACACTCTTGGGCTCCAAAGTGGGACAAAAGGCTGGCTGGCCCAGCAGCATTCTAGGTAAACGCTGCCTCCAGCCCAGAGGGAGCTCAGTATGGGGCAAGAAGCTGGGAGTAGCCTAGGTGATTGCTTGGAATGTGTGGGCTTCAGGGCCAACCTGACAGATGCCCATGCAGCAGCCTGCCCAGGGGCCCTGAGACTCAGCACACCCTCCTCAGCACCAGAGGCCAGCGGACCCCAAAGTGTACAGCTCTGTCTCTGAGGGGCTTGGGTGCTGGCGAAGCTGGTCCTCCCCATCTCCTGATATAGCATTGGCAGAGACAGTCATAGTCTGGGAGGATCTGATAGGAAGCAGGGCTGGGCCACCTTCTGCCTGGTCCCCTCCAGCCTGGACTTAGCCATGAAGTGTCGTAGGGCTGGTGGCACAGAAAGCCTCACCCATGTGACATGAGGGGAGTGGCACTGAAGTGTTGGCAAAGAGGCCTCTTTATTTAGCTCCAGTTTTTGTGTGTGTCCAAACTGCCCTGGGCCAAGACCCCAAGTGCTGTACACAGTGAACTGTGGGCAACTTTGCCACTTGGCAAAAAGTTGCATTTCCGATGCCAAATGTTGACACACTGAATTCAGTATCAACGAGGGACCTTTTAGAAACATTCAGCATAACATAATAGACTAATTCATTAGCACCCCATGGGTCTGAATGGGTAGACGCTGAAGCTCGGGAAACATCGCCTCAAGGAATGACAGATGAAAATATCTTTCCCATGATATAACTGTTATTGCCGGGAAGTGGCATTAATTGTGATTGCTTATCTATTAATTTATTATAATTCTTCTTTCACCTCCAGGCTTTTACCTACACATGACATGTACCAGGGGCTCAGCTGGGGCTGATTAACGCAGGGTTATCTGGGAATGGCTCAAAGCTGGCTGGAACAGATAATGGCAGCTGGGGTAATTAAAATGTCTTCTGCACAGAAGAAGCGAGTTGGGAGAATTTTTCAGAGGCAAAGAGTCAGTGATGTGGGCTTCCTAAGGGGAAGGAGATAAATGCCAAATGCCACTGCCCTCCCCAGACAGTCATAGCTGACCAATAGGCACAGAGAAGGAGAGCCACGAGGTAGAGTCTCAAGCCAACCAGGCTGGAGGAAGAAGTCTGAGGCTGGAAACAGAACATGTGTCAAGGAGACGACACGGGGCACATGCTGATACCCTGACGCGTGGGGGCTTCCGGGAATGCCGTGGGAGACCCTCTACGTATACTGTGCCCTGTCTACATCTCAGACTCCCTGGGAGGGTCTACTGTCCAGACCCCAGAGAGCTGTGGGGAGAAAGGCCAACGGCAGGCATGGCCATAGGACCCAGAGCTGGGAGCTAGGCCATGTCACTCACTGATCTGCCGGGAGTCTAGGACAAGTCACACGGTCTCCCTGATGCCAGGCTTCTCTGTCAGTCAACAGTGTATGCAAACTCTGCCCTGTGATCTGAATGGGTGAATGGGAAAATCAGTGGATCGGGAGAGGTTGGAAAGCAGTGACATGTGGGCAGTGCTGGGATTTGCAGAGGCTCTGTGCTCTGTGCCCCTTTGTTGGCTTCGGTCATCATGTTTGGACCAGGGCGGCTGGGCCAGGCGTTGTGTGCACTGCAGCAGCCAGTGGACACCTTATGTAAATTTCAGCCTGGTGAGTGAGCAGAGTGCTTTGAAGCTGCACAGCTCCCTGCTGGGAAAGGCCCATGCTCTGTTCTTTTCTTGATAAAATATCTCTTTGAGCCTCAGTTTCCACTTTTCTATAAAACTGGGACAGTCATAGCTCATTCAGAGAGTTGTTTGGATTTTTGATGATATGGGGTATGCTGAGCACATAGAAAATAAGCAGGAGTTATTTAATCAGTTTATTTAACACATACTACTAAGTGCCAAGCATTGTTCTAAACACCTTACCAATATCAATGCATTAAATATTCATTCTAATAGTTCTATATAGTGACATTGTTATTGTCCCCATTTTGTACATGGAGGAATGAGGCACAGAGAGGCTAACTTGCCCAAAGAAGTGAGGAAATATCACTCTTAATCAGGTGGCCTGGCATTGGAATCTGCGGTCTTTACTGATGGCTGCTACTATGACAGTGTGATGGTAACTTCACTGGCTGCATTCCACCCACCCATCCATCTATCTGTTCTTCCTCCCACCCACCCATCCACTCATCCACCTATGCATCCTCCTGTCTACCCATCCACCCATCCACCCATCCACCCACCCATCCACCCATCCACCCATCCATCCATCCATCCATCCATCCATCCACTGACCCACCCATACCTACCCATCCGTCCTTTCATCCTTTTATCCATCCACTTATCCATCCTCCCATCTACCCATCCATCCATCCATCCATCTACCCATTCACCCACCCACCCACCATCCGTCCATCCACCCATCCACCCATCCATCCATCCATCCATCCATCCATCCATCCATCAGCATTGATGAGCATTGATTAGCTACTGTGTGCCCACTGCACCTAGGCTCTGGAGATAGGTGCACGTGAGTCCTGGGTCCTTGCACATGTTAAGGGAGCCTACCAGCCAATGAGCCTTGTGTACCCCCTTCCAACCCAGGGCTAGCTTAGAGCCTGGGACCTCAGAGATCATTTGTATATGGCTGCTGGGAAAATGAATAAGTGAGTCATTGTAGTAAGGAAAAGGACACTGCATGGAGAGAGAGGAGGGCTGCCATGTTTCATTCTCAAAGACCTCTACCCAGTGGGCAGTGGCACTGTTTTAGAAAGTATGTGGTCACTATGGCGATACCTTCCCCAGAGTCATGTCCTGGAATGATACGAGGGATCTGGTGGCTTCATCTCAAGCTGCTGTTGACTTTTTAGGATACAGCATAACAGAGAGAAGCCATTGTGAGTGGCACAGATCCAGAAGGGACTCTGGCAAGGATGTACCTGAAGCTCGGTCCCCAGCTTCCAAATTCCCTTTCTCCCCACTTGGCTCCTGATAGGCCACTTGGCTCTGGGCCCTGGACCAGGAGAATGTGCAGGGCGGCCCCTCTGCATGGAACTGGGCACAGGGAGTAGGGAGTGGACAGAGTGTGGTGATGGTAGTGGCCTGCTAAGTGGGTCACAACCGGCTCTCTGGGTGGGGGTGGGAGCCCTCACTTGTGTCGTCTCGGTGCACCCTTCCACATCAGTGCCTGGTGCAAAGCGCTCACTGCCTATTCACTCGTGTGGCTGAGGGCTTTCACCACGGCCACTTTCCAGCTAGCTGTACCGTGTGCACTTGGGAGGAGACAAACACAGTCAGCTTTCACAAGCTGCACCGCGCCACTGAAGAGCTAACTCGCCTCTGGACCTCTGCTGGTGCTCTTCCCTCTATATGAACTTCCCCCTTCCCCTCAGCAAGCTCCTACTGATCCTACGGCCCAGTTCAGGCATCTGTTTTTCTAGAAAGGCTGCCTCAAACGTCCTACTTTCCACCAGCCCCTCATCACTGGGTATCAGCCTGTGCCATGCTCCACGGCTGTCTGGCCAGGCCCATGAAGGCAGCTGTGTGGAAGCCAGACAGAGATGTGAAGAGAAAGCCCTCGGTCCTAGTGGTCCAGGGTGCCGTACTCAGCTCAGCACAGATGTGGGTGGTGAGAAAGCTTGACTAGGTGTTGAGAAGTGAGTGAAACCCCTTCAAGGCCCACAGGGGCTGCAAGAGTGGGCCCAACCCTGACTGCCGTGGCTTGTTTCAGTAAGAAGACGGTCTGCAGTGCAGGCCCCTCACCTGTTCCAGACCCAGGATGGGTGGGACAGCCCTGCATGGCCCCAAAGGTCTGCGGACATCTGGCTCCAAGGTGGGCGGCGTGGGGCTGGTGCCCCTTTGGCATAGGGAAGCCTTTATTCTGCTGATCTCAGGCCACATCTAATTATCCTAATGGGCTTAAATGGTCCTAAATGTTCTCAGAGTTTGGACAGAGCCCATCTGGAGCCCGCAGGTGGGCTGGGCTGCTGACAGAGAGGCCTGACTTCAGCGGGGGTGTTGCAGCGGTCTAGAGCGGCAGTTCTGGTCCGGTTAATAGGTAAGGCTGGCAGCAGGCGTGGGAAGCCAAGGCCGAGGACCTTAGCAAGAGCCGCCACTTCTATAGCTCTGCATGAGCCAGGCACTGCTCTCAGCATTTTACGCGGCCGACTCACTTGTCCTCACAACCCCTGAGAAGGCAGAAACCCATTTTTCAGAAGAAGAAACTGAGGCATAAAGGTTAGATAATTTATCCAAGCTCCCACTACAAGTAAGCAGAGGAGCTGGTCTGCACTGGCTTCAGTCTATGCCTTTAATCCTCACCAGGAGGATTCTCAAAGGTAGGCATGCCTGTCACTGAGACATCTTTGTGCCCTTTCCTGGGCCCACAGCCTTTGGGCGCTCAGGTCTTCTCTAACTGCAGCACCTGTGCCCAGTGGGCTGGCCCACGCCAGGGCACAATGCCCTTGATCCGAGGGACCCTCACCTCCCCTTTGGCCAAGGAGCCCAGGGTACATTACCAGAGTGGTGAAGATGAAGTGGTAGTACTCGGTCATCATGCCCATGGCCATGGCCTGCGGGAGAGCAAAGCGTCAGCCACCAGTGCAGACCCCTCGTCACCCACCCCTCTACCCGGGTGACACCTGTGGGCTGGCAAGGCTGGCTCCTCCAAGTACAGTGTCTGAGTCCTCTGAATAGTGCCAGTGGTTGGCTTGCACAGGCTGGAGATTTCACACTGGACCGATCAAGATGCAGGATTCGGAGCTACGTTCTCCAAAGGTTCCCAGTTCCACAGGGCTGGGCAGGGTCCAGCCACCTTCGCAGAGGTGCTGACACAGCAGCTCTGGCTGCCTCTTCAGTGCCCAGCTCTATTCTGCCCACTGCACTGCGCTGGCTCTAGGGAAAGCCCAGCCCTCAGCCAGACCCGAGGACAGAAGCACTGAGACTTCCTTGTTCCCCCGGTCCCATCTGACCACACAGTAGGTCACAGAGCTGCTGTGGGGTTATTATTGTACGCTGTCATAAAGTCTACACCTTATATATTTTATTAGAAGACTGTAATCTTTAATACTAATGATTATAGTGTATTTCTACTGAATTCTGGCCCATCAGGTGCTCTGGAGGAAAACGTCGCAGGTCAAGTATACCTTGAAATTGCTACTTGGTCCCAACCTGGAGGCTTCCAACCCCCATCAGGCCCAGAAGGCTTCCCTGGAACTCAGCAGCCCCAGACAGTTTGAATGGCTTTCAATCCCATTTAGCTGCAGAGTCCTTGCTTTTAACTCCAGAAATTTTCAAGTCATATGGACTCAAGTATAAATATTGCCTTTCTAGGGCCGGAGATTTAGCTCAGTGGTTCCAGCACCTGCCTTGCCAGCACAAGGTCCCAAATTCAGTCCCCGGTAACCACATACAACAATGCTGGGTGTGGAGACTCACGTCCACCAGCATTTAGTCCCACATACCACAGTGCCAGGCATGATGGCTCATGCCTATTATCCCAGCACTTGGGAGGCAGAGGCAGGAAGATTGCTGTGAGTTCAAGCCTGAGCTCAAGGTCAGCCTGAACTACAAAAGTGAGACCCTGTCTCAAAAAAAAAAAGAAAAGAAAATACTGCCTTTCTAGCTGGATGATCTTGGTCCCACTACTTCCCCTTGAACATCAGTCTCTACACTGTCAACTGGGAGTGATAATTGTCCCCTTTTCCCCAGTGTTAATAGGGAGGACAGCTACCTGGCAGAGGGATTCTTTGGTAAACAAAGGTTGTGACCAGCTCTGTAAGGTGAGGAGTGGGGAAGCCCCAGGAAGAGGTGGAGGGAAATTCAAGTAAAGGGTTTCCTGGACAGCGCGTGTTTCCCCCTCAAGTGCTATTAAGGATACTCTGTGCCAGGGCAGACCATGTGCGGGCACCAGGAGAAGCCCTGGATTCCTTGCCTCACTTCTGTGCAGAGCTGTCTGTACCAGGGGTTACTAACCCGCCATAGAGGAGTGTCAGGGGGTGCAGAACAAGACACATCTTTTCAGCTGCTGCGAAGGAGCCTCCTTGTGAATGGGCTGAGGGCTGAATCTGCCACTTGCCTGGTGGTGACTGCCTAATGGGAAGGGAACTCTGGCCTTCCAGGCTCTGAAAATCCCCTGGCCCTGCTGAGCACCTCCTCCTTGCACCTGTGCCCCGGACTTGCTACCTGTATCTCACTGGGTCGTGTGTGAGAGCCCCACAGAACGCCTCCTCCACCCACTTTCACCAGCAATGCTTTCCAGGATGCCTTTCACACAGAACGTGGGCTGAGAGCACAGTGCTTTCGCTTTTCTCTGCGGTACTCTTGGAGGTTGCCAGAGATCTGGCTGCAGCACTTGGCTCTGGTTCGCAGTGTGCCAGGCTGAGCTGCGCTGGGAGCAGAGGCCTGTGCGGGACCAGGAGCTCTCCTCCCAGCACTGCTGTGGAGCTGAGCAGATGGTGGTGCGAGGAACCTCAGGGCCTCTCAGTGTGACGGAGGGAGGGGCAACCCAGGCCGCAAGGAATGAGTGGGTGGGAGAGGCAGTGAGGCCTCCTCAGGGACTGCCCTGAGAGTCTACGGCTTGTCTGCATTTCCTGGAGGGTTCTGCCTCTGGGTGGCTTGGGGACCCTCAGGCCACCCACCTCCCACCTCTATACAGGTAGAAAACATTTACGGGCACTCTTGGTATGCCAGGACTGAATGGGACTGATTACCCAGCTGTCCTCACACCAACTCTGAGTGTAAAGGCCACTGTGTTCGTTTGCTGCTGGTGAAACTAAGGCTTGGAGAGGCAAAATGACACCAAAAGGCACAGAGCCAGGAGAGGCCATGCTGGGAGCTCCACAGCACGACTGTAACCGGGAGAGGGAGGCTGGGAGAGGTGACCAGTGCTCACACACCTGCCTGAGGATCTGGGCGGCCATGGTGTGGCTGCAGTCGAAGATAATGCGGAACTCCCGGCCTCGCTTCATCTCCTTGAGCAGCGGGCGCGAATCATCGGAGTCGATGGGCAGCTGGCGGATCTTCAGGCGGATGTTGTATCTCGATGGGGCCATGATGAGCTCCTGCAGCCGGATAAGCCCTGAGGGGCACGGAAGAAACACGTGCATGTGCGTGTGCAAGGCTGCAGGCACCAGCTCAGCAGTACACAGGGCACTGATGCTGTGGTCAGATGCAGCCAGAGTGCTCAGAGTCTGGCATGAATGCACTCAGGCATGGATGTGTCACCCTGGACAGGCCCGCACATGCAAGACAGGAGAGGCAGCATGTGTGAACATACAACACACGGTTAGACACATGTGCATGCTGATATCCATAGGACGGACATTATGGACACATGTGCAGATGTGGACAAAGGCCTGAGCACACATGTACATATGAACGTGTGCCCAGAGATTCAAAAGGAGGCACAGACAGTAAATTCCTGCTGGCCACACCCACTCACATATCTCTAACCTGGAACAGGCAGAGAGAGTTTTGCAGAATATGGGGCATAACTTCCCAACGTCTCCAGCAAGTCTGCTTCAGGAATGTGGACACAGAGGTGGCTCCAGCCTCAGTGGCACTAACACATCGCAACTCTTGGACTTCCAAAGGCCAAGTAGTCTTTGTGCCTCCACCCACGGACAGACTGCCTGGGTAACTCTGAGGCGTTCATTTTCCCAGGTTGAATGCTGCACCTCCTCGGTGAGGTCTGCTGTGTTCAGGAAGGACTTCCTGGCCAGCCTTTTCCCTCTACCCCTCGGGCATCACTCTAAGGCCCTGGAAACTGGGCAGTGGGTGTCCCCGATTCCTGGAGTGGGGCCTGGTTCGTAGGTTGTACTTAATAGACATTTCCATAATTAAATGGACTTGCTGTTTTTCTCTCCCTACACTGAAAAAGCTACCTCCACCTTGGCATTTTGTAAAACCACTTAATCTGGAGACTTCCAGGGAAAACTGAATGTCACTTCCTGGAGACAAATGGCTTGCTTAGGTCTAATTAAGTTCATTTCTGTCCCTATTTCAAGCCCCATTCTTGCTGACTCCTTTCGCAGTGGGGAAGGGAGTCTGCTGCTTTCAGGGATGAGCCAGGCCCCTGCAGGAGGGCTGAGCTAGCAGGCTGTCCCCTCCCCCTGGCCCCTGCCATCCCTCGCAGTTCACACAGCCACACCCCTCTCCTCACTGATAGCACTCTGGTTTCCCTTTGGGGAGCAATTGCTCTCTACTCCCAGTTTGTGCGCTGGGGAGAAACCTGCAGGCCTGCCTGGCCAATCAGCAATCCTCTAGGAACAGGAATTCACTTCAAGGTGGACACAGGACATAGTTAACACAATCAAAATGACTCCCAGCCAGTGTTAGAGCAACTGGCAAGAAATGCGTCCTTTTCATTCAACTTCAAATAGGGGGAATGAAATCCGGGGTCACTATAGGACTTCCCAAGGACTCCAGCTGAGCAGCGTCAGAGAGGACAAACCCAGAGGAAGGAAGTTCTGATGATTCTCATTTGAGCCTTTGCATCAACCAGGACCTGAAGCTAAAATTACCCTGAACTTTCCAATAAAGGCTGCCAACACCTCCCCACCTGCCGCCCAGTGTACACACACACTATTTTTTCTTAAGCTGGTCTGTGCTGATGAAAGTTAGTAGGAATAGCTGCAGTCTCACATCTGGACAGAATCCCCTCCCTTGGCCCACAAGCGCTCTCTGGTACACAGCCTGAGTCTGTCCAGCTGTTCTTGCTGTTCTTAAGGGCTGGACATCAGAAAAGCACTCGGATTGCCATCCATCATTTCCCTGTGCTGGGGGGGGGAGGACAGATGTGTCTCCCAAAGAGCTCCAGCACCAGCTTAGCCAAGGTGGCTGTCTCACCCCCGTGCAACTGATCTGACAATATGCCTGAGAGAGCCATTAGGGGGCTGAGTTAGAGGACAGCTGGGCTTGCTGTACTCCCACTGCAGGTCCTAGACCCAAGCGCAGTGGCTGGGAGAAGGGTCCGGGTTCCTAGGGAGATCTGGATCAGACAGGTGCCTGGACTTTCTGACACTGGACTTGAGGGGGAGGAAGATGATGTCAGTTGGCCTCAGCAGAGGAGAGGCCACAAGCTGACTGGGTCACAAGCCCTGTCCTGTCCATTCTCCTCCTGAATTCTCATTTGCTTTGGTGGGATGACCAGCTGATCAGTTTCACACCTGTTACCCCGAGAAGCCCAGGGTGCAGAGATCACTCTCAGCTTCCAAACCATGCTCAGGGATGATCAGTAGGCATAAGGGCTTTGGGGACTCAAAACCCGAGGACAGGGACAGGATAGATGCTGAAGCAGAGGCCACCAGGGCCTCCTTGTCAGCCAAGCACATCGTCCTGTGTAACGCATGGTGACCCACATTCTCCAGCAGCAAATGTCAGACCTTCTTCCCGTCTGTGTGTTCTTGAAGAAGCGCAGAGCTCCTCTCGGCCCTGCCCAGCAGAGGACAAATCTGCCTTTGTTTGCCTAAGATGCGCTTCCTCCCTGGCTGCTTCCCTAATCAATCCCTCTCAAAATATCTGCAGTGAATCACGGTTGTGGGAATCGTGCTTTTCACTTACGAAGCACTTCTGCATTCATTACCCTATTTAACCATCTCCCAATCCTAGAAGGCATGTGAAAGAGCGATTTTCATTCCAGTGTTGCAGATAAAGAAACTGAGGACTGCAGAAATCAAGGGAGCTTCCTAAGATTTTGCAGCATGCCTGGGAGCGGATCAGAAATGGAGACCCAGTCTTTTGGCTCCTATTCTGGGACTTATTTCTCTGTGCCAGTATTTTCTAAAAAATTTGCTTTCATTCTTGAAAAGACTTTTTCTTTAGTTGGACTCAGTGACAGATGCCTGTCATTAGAAGCTGCGGCAGGACAATTGCAAGTTCAAGCCCAAGTCTACACAACTTGGACAGATCTTGTCTCAAAATATATAAAAAGAGGTGAGGGTGTAGCTCAGGGGCAACACACTTCTTCCCACCTGCCACTCACTTTTGAAGCTATGTTATTGCTTGAATCCAACCCTCAATCCCTAGGAAAACTCATCTGCTTATTCTCTTTATTGATTCCCCTGTGTTTTGAAATGTTGGGACTGAACTCAAGTGAGTCAAACTAGAAATCAAACAGAATTACACTAATTAAAAATTGCAGGGGAGATTGTACCGAGCACAGGTGAGAGTGAAGAAATGATGCTCTCATTCCTTTTTTTCTTTTTCCTTTCCGAGTGGTTAGTAGTAATTCCAAACCACCAGATCTGAAGATCCAATGGTATGCATGCAGTCAGAGCAGGAAGCCTGCACGACGGGGAGCTCAGCCCTGGCTGTGACCAGTTCCACTAGTGTGGCTTCTGGCTTCTCCTCCTCTGCAGTCTCCTTGTCCGCACTGGGCAGTGGTTTGTGCTCACTGCATGTCTATGACTTTCTAGTTATAGCTTTTCGAAGTCCTGCTCACATCTGCTTTTTTTCTGTCCTGCCCCTAAGTTCTCCCCAAAGTGACCCCTCACACGCAGGCCTCTTCTTCCTGCGGGTCTAGGACAGCTGCCTCTGCTTCAGCCCGCTTGCTTCAGACTCGCCTGCAGCCAGTTTACCTGACTCCCCTCTCACCCCCACACCAGCCGGCTCCGTAAGCCGGACTCTCATCTCGCTGTGACCGCTGTGCACTCTCATCTCTGCTCATTTCCACTCACACTGCTCCTTCCTTGTCACAGCCACCATGGCTCTCCTTGTCCTCCAGCCAAAGACCTGGCAGCCTGTATTCAAGTGTCCCTTCTCCCCGGTATGCTGGCACTGACTAGCCGAGGCCCCAGAGCGCCGCTTCCAGGCCTCTGGCTCGGACTGTGTGCACACTCCCAGGTGCATAATTCTCAGCTCCACAGGGCTAGAGTCACTGGTGACCTTTAGACAGCTACCTGCTCTTCTATAATATGGTTCCCTACTCCAAAAATGGGTTAACATCTCTACTTCTTCACTGTCACACTATCCTGGAATATTTAATTAGAGTGTAATTCAACTTGATTTTCAATTCTCCTCAACTCAATCCAATCCCATTCAGTTCAGTTTAACCAACATTTGAAATCACTAACATTGTACCAGGTTTCATGCTGAATCCTGGAGGCACAAGGAGTGCGTGGTCTGGGGGCAGAGAAGGGCTCGCAGATGTGTGTCGTTCACGTTGCTCATTACACGCACCGCAGCGCCAGAGAGACCTGGTGACTCGGAGGAGGCAGGAGCAGCCCTCCTGCTGGGGACACAAGCAGGGGGCCCTGCTCTCAAGTATTTCCTGTCTGGTGCTCCGGTATAGTAGGAATTCAATGGATGTTTGTAAAATCCTGAGATAAATAAACAACTCTCTGATCGTCTCTTCTGAGGGCTTCTCGCCCTGCGATTCCCACTGCCCATTAGGAGGTAATCAAGAGCTGACATGAATCACAGGCGCCAAGAGCTGGAGGGCTCTTCCGGGACTGGATGCTGCAGCTCTTGACAAGTGGGAAGAGGGAGGCCAGATGGGTTAAGTGATTTGCCAAGGTCACTCTTTCTTATGAGGCCGGACTGAGACGGCTTGGGATTGAGTCCTTGGAAAGAGAGGAGCCAGAGGAGAACCAGCTCGGTGCTGGCTGTGAGCGCGGGCCTGCAGGTGTGAGCTGCCTCCACACTAGCAGGGGCGGGCGGACAGAGCACCGCACCTCGCCGAGCCTCAGTGTCTGCTTTTTGAGTGGGTTCCTGAAGCTGACTGAGAGCACCCTGGGCCCCTTGGTGCACCGCAGATGAGCAGCCGTGTGTTGTAGGGCACCGACCCAGCAGCGATCTTGTCACCAGAGGGCCTGTCCCGAGGCTGACCGAGGATGAGGGCGGGGCCTGTCAGGGCCTCTGTGCCCCTCCCCTCTGCTTGCTGGTGCGCCTGCGCACAGGTAGACACAGTGTGTTTACCAGGCACTGGTGCAAAAGGGATCAGCACTAGATTCCACGAGCCTTTGTGCCAGGCACCTGCTGACATTATGCCCTTTAACCACCCCACTTGGTAGATGAGGCAAGTGAGGTCGACGAGTGCACATGGGCCCCAGGGGCAGCTATGATAGTTAAGCAGGTGAAAGCCTGAAGCTGGGGCTCTGCTCCCTCAATCCTCCCAGCCCGGCCGGCCTGACCACCCACCTGTGCTGTCGTCGTAGACCACGGTGGCCGACCTCCACTTGAGGTGCTGGACCAGGTCGAGGATGGCGTGGCTGAGTGAGGCGTAGTCGGGGTAGAGGTTCACGTAGAAGGTGTCCTTGTTGTCCAGTGGATGGTGCTTCCAGCGCAGCTGGATGTGAGGTACCTCCAGGGCGTTGCAGATGGACTGGACAGCGTTGGTGCAGGAGCCCTGCGACGGCCCGAAGATTGCCACCACGCCCAGTGCCAGCTGGTCACAGGCTGTGTGTGGGGGGGACAGCACAGGGGTCAGCACGGGGTTGTGGGCATGAGGGGGCAGCTGTTTTGATGATCTTGTAAATGGGGAAAAAACGGCCCCTGGACCTTCAGGGGGCGGATGACTTGCTATCTGTCTGAGTCTCCTTTTTCTCCTCTGAAAAATGGAGGTGCTAATGTCTCTCCTTTCTTCGAACACAGAAAGGTAAGAGATGATGTGTGAAAGACGGAATCATGGTTGTGGACACAGGGACGGTGGTCATCTGTGATGTCCCCTCAGCCTCCCTCACCTCTGTCAAGGGCATGTCCACTATCTCTGACCCTCCTGCCTGAAGCCTTGGCTTTGTCTTTATTCTCTGGCTCGGTGGCGGGCCACTTCCCAGTCTGATTCCCTCTCTTTCTTCCAAAGCTGTCGCACTCTAACCTCTTCTCCCACTCTTGCTCCCCTCTCCCTCCTCCATCCAGTCATCACTGTGGTCTTGCATGTGGCTCATCACAGCTCAGTCATCGTTCCCAGTGTCTGGTCTGCCCTCTGCAGCCAGCAAGGGCTCTCAAGAGAAAAGGCTTTACTTCAAGAGGCTCCGTCTTACTCAGTGCAAAAGCCAGGACCCTTACAGTGACCGAAGAGACCCAACTAGTAGCAGCTCCTCCCCACCCTCGCCCCCCTCATCTTTCTGACTTAGTCTTCCATCCTTCTATCCCTCCTCTAGAGAACTCAGTCCCCACTGACTTCCGTGATGCTCCCCAAATGCATTCAGCACATTCCTGCCTCGGGGCCTTTGCACTTGCCATCTTTGCTAGCTGGAATGCTCCCCCTTCATATCCCAACATGACTCTCCCCCTTCCCTCAGATGTCTGCATCTGTACCTTATTAGAAAGGTCATCGTTGCTCAACCTCTCTAATAGCAATCCCAGTCCTGTCACACTTCCTAAGCCCCACCCTCTGTTGTGTTTCTTTCTTTAGTAGATGCTCACCAAAGTCTCGTTTATATTTGTTGACTTTCCCCTTTCTGACCTCTGTAAGGCGCCTGACCTCTGCTGTTTGTTAGTATAGCCACAGTGCTTAACTGACATCTGAGAGTGAATGAGAGCAGAGTTGCTGCTTTCACACTGCCCGTGATCCTGGGGAGGCCCGAAGCTAGGGAGCAGAGGGACAGCCCGACCTGAGTGGCTCAGTAGGGTGTGGGCAGCTCCGGCTCTGAGAGCGGCTTTTGCCTAAAGACCCCTAAGAAGGGAACCCCTCAGGGACACTCAGGGAGGAGCGCTCCTGAGGAACTGCACCTTTTTCTCCCAGCAGTCTCTGATTTTCTTGGCCTCCATACCCTTTCCTCCCATGTGCAGAGGAGCAGCATGGGAGGTGTACCTATGATGCATGTGGAGAGAGAAGCAGCAAACACTCCAGGTGAGCCCACTGTGGTTCCGACATATCCCGGCTGCCTCAAGGGCTTCTGGGAGTGAGCTTGTGGGCATAGGCCCAGCTCTAAGATTTGTAATGCCCAGGGCCAGGATACAAATGGAGACCCACATGTCACAAGGCTAAATATTAAATGGGTGTCAAGCTAACAAACCTGCTAAACAAGATACATATTTTCTGCCTCCCTTGACAAGAACCCTTTTGTAATGACCTGGAAAGTCAGGTGAGAATGGAGACATGCACAGTGACAGGGAGTGAGGTGACACCCAGTCCTCAGCTTGTCCTGCTGCCTCCATCCTGAACTATAAGAGTTTTATACTTTCTGTGTGGACACCAGCCCTCCTGTCCAAGCCCCATATGTCCTCCACACACGGCTGCCCCAGGGCCTGGAAGCACGCAACTTGGGAGCATGGCTCTCCTTCCAAAGGACAGACCCTTGGGAGAGGGGCCCAGGGCCACTTGGGCAGGGAATTCAGGGGTGCGAGATATGCACAGCAAGTCTAGAAGACTCTTGAGGGGTGAGTTCCCTTTGTTCTGAGGACACCAGTCCTGGGAGGAGAGGCTAACTGCTTGAGGGAGAGTCTCACTAAAAAGCAGGGTGGTACAACTGATCCAGACACACAGAAGAGATGTGACTGTAGGACACCGGGAATTTTTGAGCATTTTCCCTCTTAGCTAACATCTACCATTAATGTCATTGCCTCTTGGAAATGGGGAATGATTAGGTAAACTAGGTATTTTTCCTAAAATTTCTACTTCCTCTGAGAAGAGCAGCAAATGCTACTCATGGCCTAGGTGAAAATGCAACAGTGTGGGGCTGGCTAGGCATCACCAGAGCCACCTAGAGCATAGCAGTTAGCGCAGAGAGCATCTTCTGGGGATGGAGATTCCTTGTGGTCAGCACCAAGGCAGAGGAGGGCGCAGAGTGAAACACATGTTGTCTTCCTTGTGGTCCTGTAGTGCAGGGACTGCAGGCCAGGTCAGTAAAACACAGTCTTGTCACCTTAAAGTCATCCTTGGGTAGCCTTCTGCATGACTGTGTGTGAGACAAACCCCAGTGATAATAAATGCTTCAAAAATCGGAACTCTGGGTTTGTTAGTAAATTGTCAAGCTTAGGAACAGTTCTCCTTTTAATACTCTTTCCCCAAGAATGTTGTGCCCGAAGGCCACATGTGTGTCACTGTATAGCTAATAAAACTGGATGCCAACATGGAGCAGATGGTCATAGGGAATAAGGGACAGTCATCCAGGCCTGGTCACTCTGGCTTGCCCAAGCCTGAGGCCATGAGCATCTTATACAATCTGTAGGATTCTTGTGTTCTACCTGCAACCTGTTTTGAATCTTCTAGCTGTTCCAATGTCGCTGTTTCTATTCCAGCTCTTCTTGTCTCTATTCTCTCTTCTTCCCCAAGGATTTTCAGATTGAAGACTCAGTTGTAAAACTCATATGTCTCCTTCCTTCTCACCGTGCTTCTAAGGCTATCTCTTTTGGATTTTCCACTTTTTCATTTGAATCTTTATTGGTAATATATATATATATATACCAGATTTTTCCACTTTTATCTATGCCTTGAAGCAGGCTAGATGAGGCTAACCTATCTCTTCTAACCTGGCACAACCCAGTCTCCTAGGTCTTGTCCCCTCCCAAGGTCCAGAGATCTTGTCTGACTGAGGTATGGGAGAGTAGACCAAAGTATCATGCTGCATAGGATTATAAGAATGCTCTTGAAGGAAGTGGTTTTGTTTGGTTATTGACTATTAGGAAAATGGTAAAAGATAACTGAAAGAACAAGTGTAATGTGAAGGCCACATCACAAGGCTGTACACCATAATGCTGATGGCTCCAATGAGGGTGATATTGATGGGGATGTTGTGGCAGTGTCGGTGGGATGCTTGTTTTGGCGCTGATGCTGAGACTGATGATAAGGGTGTAAATGTTGCAACGGTAATGGTGATGGCAACCAGAGTAATGGCAATAGTGATAATAGCATCGAGGAGAGAGGAGGGGACAAGAGTGGTGATGGTGATGACAGCATCAGTGAGACAGTGGTGGTGACGCTGATGAGATGAGGATGATGAAGATAGGGTTGTCATGGCAACAATGGTGACGAGGATACTAGGAGCAGTGGTGATGACGCTGATGCTGATTTGAATGGATTCACTTGATAATAACTCTGAGGGCACTGAGATCAGTGATGATGATGAGTTTAATGCCGTCATAGTAACCGAGGAAGGGGGATGATTTGGGCTGGCAGTGATGGAGGCGTTGCTGTCCTAACCACGATAGAGATGGGGGTGACAGGAATAGTGATAGTGTTGTTGACACTGTTGCATGGAGATGACACACAGTGGATGGGACTGACAGTATCAGCAAGAGAGTGGTGCTGATGTATCGGTGTTGACAGATGTGATGATGCTGGTGAAAGTGTGTTGACAATACCCACACTAGGTTTCATTCTTCCCAAGATGTGGTGTCCAGACCTCCCCCCGTTGGGTGGCAGGAAACGTCAGCCCAGTCCTCCACCTGTTTCCTCTCTCTGGCTTCTATCTACATCCCTATTGCCCATCCCCCTCTTTTCCTTGAACACTCTGGGGATCTTCCAGCCTGGAAGATCAGTGTTATCCTCAAGCACTGGGGTAGGGGTTACAGCAGCAGCACCAGCAGCTGCAGCTTTCTCTCCAGATGTTTCCAGGGCAGCAGCCAACCCTTGTTCTGGCAGCCTTGAGCACACACTGCAGTAATTACATTATTTGTGGCTTCAATTTTGAATCCATTTTCTGGTCATTTTACAGTAACTCAATGGTTCACAGTCATTGCAGGAGTCCCCAGCCTGAATGCATCCCCCCTCCTCCTTTCCATGGCAATTGTAGTTATAGCAAAAATTATCCCAATCAATTTGTGTCTTAAAAGGAATTGAGCAGCCCGGAGAATAAGTGAAGGCAGAAGAGCCTGGGGAGTGCTGGGTCGATTCCAGGCCCGCTCTGGTCAGACTTGGAAGAAACCACAGACGCTCTCTGGGTTGCTGGCTCAGGCACTGCCTGGCAGTCACTTGTCTTTTAATTTTCCACAGAACATTTCAAAATAAAGACAATAAGTGAAAGGCTCTTTTAATAGAGAAAAGGCCTCCTGGGCCTTGTATAGGGAGGACTAATTCAGTCAGAGCTGGTGGGGCAGGCAGTGCCAGGCTCTACGTCTCTATGTCCCCTACCCCACCCCAAGGTGGCTAGTGGGATGGAAACTTCCATCTAGGGAAAACGGATTATCACTGGATTAATCAGAATTAGACCCAAGTGCACTCCCTTGAAGAGTCCTAAAGATGCTCCCGAGGAATACAGCTAAAAATATCAAAGGTTAAAACACAAAATAAAAATATGGAAATGCGAGTCTGCTGGTGTGATGGAGAGTGCCCCCTGGGGAGTGTGATGCAATGGTAGAAATGCCTCTTGGGTCAAACAGAGCTGCTCGTCTGGGATGTTGTCTATCACTTTTTGTTAAATTGATGACATAGTAAAGTGAATTAGTCTGAAGCACATACCGGGGGAATTTTTACATTTAACTGCCCTCGAGTATCATGCAGTCATGGGTCTCATCCCTCCTAGATCAAGCCGTAGGATTTCTAATACCCAGAGGCTCTTTCTCGTTCCTTTCTAGCCACTACCCATTGCATACTACTCCCTCTCCTAAAGTATCCACTTTTACTTTCATATGATGTCTGAGGTTCATCTATGAGACAGCGGGAGTTTGTTTTGTTTTATTGCTGATTAAAATTCCATTGCAGAATGAGTCCTCCAATCTATCCATTCTCCTACGGGTAGGACCTTAATTTATTCCTTGCTATTGGATGGTCCCATTAGAATGGCTAGGGTTGTTCTTGAAAGCCAAAGATTTAGTACATACTGCCAGTTCTTTAGAGAAGTGAAAATGTTCACTTCCTCCAGCCTTATACAGAAAAATTAGACCTCACCCCCCCAATACTCAGAAAGTCAGTTTGAGTTAGATCCTACAGCTAACTATGAAAAATAAAATAAGAATGCTTCTATCTGAGAACCAAGGAGAATATGTTTATGACCTCAGGAAAGACAGAGATTCTCAAGCAGGACACAAAGCACCACCATGGAAAAGTCTTAATTGGACTTTGTTAAATTAAGAATTTTGCTCCTCAGAAGCTATTACTAAGAATACAAAGACAAGTCCACATGCAATGCATATATTCTATATCTCTCAAAAAATAAAAATAAAAAGGATACCAAGAGAATGTTCAAATGACCTATTAGCAAGAGGAAATGTATTCAGCCTCTAGTCATCAGGGAGAAGTAAAATGAAACCACAATGAGTTGGCCACTACATAAAACATCGGGATGGCCAAGGCTTAGAAATAAAATGGACTTGGCCAAGGGTTAGTGAAGACACAGAGCAGCTCAAGTCTCAGACCCTTGTGGGGACACTGCAAATTGGTACAATGACTTTGAAAAACTGGCCGAACACGGGTGCATCCTATGGCCCCAAACTTCCACTCCTCATTGTAGCCCTCAAAAGTGAGTGCATATGTTCACCTGTCAGTCTCATCATAGCCCTGAGTTCAATGGTGCAACAGAAGTAAGATGAGCTTTGACAAGCAGTGGCACCTTCTTGTGGTGGGTCGCTGTCCACCACTGGAGAACAGGAAACGATTGCTATATTCAGCAGTACAGGGGATTCTCCTGAAGGCTCTCACGAGCAAAAGAATGCAGGCTCACAATGGAGACATTCAGTGGGTGATTGTAATCTCCACGGAGCTCAACATCAGGGCAATCAGAGCATGTCAGCAGCTGTGGAACGAGGGTGGCCTGCAGAGGTGATCGCGTGGAGGGCCACAGAGGGCATCTGAAGGGCGAGTGTGTGCTCACGCTAGATTTGGGTGTTAGCTATGTTTTAGTTTTTTGGGTTAACTTGGTTAAGTTTTTCTTCCTAATAAACAGATGGTCCCTGACCAAGCTGAGGCTGTAGCCTCTCTTTCCTTTACTGTCTCCTGTCCCTCAGTCTTGCCCCTGTCATGTTAGCCACATTAGATATAAGTTGTGGTACAGGGACTGGCTATCTCTGCTTTGTCCCTTTGGGGTCCCCAATACCTGGCACACACTGAGTGCTCAGCAAGTACACATGTCAAATTTCCTAAGTATATGAACTGCTGTTTTCAAATAACTTGTGTTTTGTACTCTGTTTTTTCTTTTTTTGAGGCAGGGCCTTGCTTTGTAATTCAGACTTACTCTGAACTCACTGTGTAGTCTAGGCTAGCTTTGATGTCACAGCAATCCTCCTGCCTCTGCCTCCAAAGTGCTGGGATTACAGGCAAGAGCCACCACGCCCTGCATTGTGATATATGGTTACCAGGGATCAAACCCGGGACCTTTCGCTTGCAAGGCAGGCCCCAGAACCACTGAGATAAATCCCTGGCCCCAGGGTGGGAGCCCTTTGTTTCTGTAGGCTGACTTTATGATTCAAAAGTGTCTTTGGCAGTCATTGTTCTCAACAGCAGAAGCCCTCAGATTCTCTATGAGTAGGTCAGTGGAAGGCAGGTCTTGAGTTGATAGTTCTGCAAGCAAAAGGTAAGTGAGCCCACTTAATAAGAGCAAAGTTCCACATAACCCTGACTATGGTGCCAGACAGTGTACATTTACAGAGGTGTACCCATTTCATAGATAAGGAAGTCGGTAACTGAGGCATAAGGTATTTGGTCAAAGGTCACAGATAGCACCCAGACTGTGTTACGTTGCCTTTCTAAGCACAGATGCTTACAGGTGATGGGGCTTTGGAAAATAGCTGTAGGTAGCACCTTAACAGGTCTGCACCTGAGAATCTAAGACAGTGAGGCTCCTGGCCTTGGACAGAGTTGCTTTTGATTTTAAACTGGGAGCCCTTTAGAAAGATATATCTCCTGTGGATGGGTCTCAGTCTACTCAGGATGCATGGGTGATACTCCCCCTTGGCTTAGCCAGCAGTGGTACTGCCCAACGATGCTTAGGCTTCTTTCTCCTAAACTCACACTATCCATTTGTTGCCTCATTCAGCAATCATTTCATTGAGCAATTACCATCGGCCCACCTGCTGGATGCCACGGGAATGTATCAATTACCAAGAGAGAGCTTTCTCTTTGGTGTTGTAGGGCAGAGAGGGAAAGACATTAAATATATAATTATTCAACTAAAAATTGTGATAAGGGTTTTGAAGGGGAAAAGCAAAGAGATACGATATCACATTATAGGAAGGATGACCCAGTTATCTGGAGAATGAGATTCTGAAAGCGTGAGACATTTAAACAGAGTTACACGGAAATCTAGGGTTCTGTGGAAGCTATTTTCAGAGTTATCTAAGCCTTAAAGTTAAATTTGAATCAAATGGATATGGAAAAATATAGTTCAGATATGTCGTCTCCCCTGGCATCTGCAGGGAATTGATTCTAGGACCCTCCTTGGGTGCTAAAGTCTGCTGTTCAAGTCGTTCACTTAATAGGGTGGAATATTTGCATGTATCTGACACACACCCTTCCACCGACTTTAAGCCAGCTTTGGATTACTGTATTTATGATACTTAATACAATATAAAATTATGTAATAGGTGTTATGCTACATTGTGGAGGAAAAAGCTGATGAGGAAATATTGCCCGTGCTCTGTACAGATGGACTTATTTTTCCTGAGTTGTTTTTTGATCTCTATGTGGTTGAACCCACAGATGCAGATCCCATGGATGAGAGGTGTGTGAGTGTGTGTGAGTGTATGTGTTTATGTGTCAGTGTGTGAGTGTGTGCATGAGTGTTTGTGTGTGAGTGTGTTTGTGTGTGAGTGAGTGTGTGTGCGTGAGAGTGTGTGTGTGTGAGAGAGTGTGAGTGTGTGTGTGTGTGTGTGTGTGTGAACTATTCTTTTAAAAAGTAGCAAAGAATATTATATACCACACTGGAAACTCCTAGCTCATTCAGGTCTTAACAGATTTTCCTCTTTGTGTGTCTGAAGACCTCAGGTCACCAAAGCTTGAGTTTAATTTTAAATATGTCGACTAATTAGGAAGAGTGCCTCACATTTGTTCTTATTTCATTTTTAAAGATTGAAGTGTGAGAAAACTCTTTAACTGGACTTACTACAATTTATTATTATGAATTATGTTTTTCTTGTGATGAAGCAGCCAAAACAAAACAAAAATGTGCCCAATACTGAGGCCAGTGCCAGACTTTAGGGTTCACACATACCATCTGGGGTCTAGTTGTTGTAGGCACCAGAGAAGCTTTGTTATTTATTTCAAGTCTTTTTATGCTAAGTCGATGTTGTAATGCACATTTGAACTCATACATTATTGTATTATATGTATTGTACATATTGATTATTTTAGGTCTGATTTCAATAAAAGATAAAACAAGCTTTCAGAGCAAGATGATGGTTATTTTAAAAAGATGACTATAATTAATAATAATGTATGTTTTAAAATAGCTAAAAGGGATGATTTTAAATGTGTCCCACCAGAAAGAAATTGCAAATACTTGAAGGGATGGATATACTAATTATTCTTATTTGATCATTCTGCGATGCATTCATATAGCAAAACATTACATCATACTCCACAAATATCTACATCCATAATTTCTCAATAAAAAATAACATAAAACTTAAAAAAAAAGAAGATTGAAAATATCCACTGCTTCAGAGGTGCTGGAGACCTGGGCAGCCTCTACCTGGCAGCCAGCCTCAGAGCCCCACACCCTCCCGGCCTCTCTGGCCTCAGATCCTCTAATCAGCCACTCATCTTGGCTTCTACTCCCCCAGCCCCAGACAGTGGCCTGGTAATTCCTGATGGACAGCTCCTCCTGGGTCTTGGGGACTGACACAGCTGAGCTGACCTGCGACAAGGCAGGTCCACAGACTAAGTAGAAAACATCCCAGCCCCGAGCCCACCCAGAGCTCTGGGAATGGATAGGAAAGGCAGCCCACTCTGGAAGACAACAGGCAGGACTGGTACACTCACCCTTCTTGGTGGCCTCAAAGCTGTCATGGAAGTGAATCCTCTGGATGTCGTAAGTCAGGGTTGTGTTGGGCAGCAGAGTCCTGTTCCTGTTGATGATGTTGGCAGAAAATCGAAAGGCATGCTCCTCGGCGTTCATGACCTGGGCATTGGGGCCATCTGCATACTCAAAGATTCCTCCTGTGAGAGAGGGGTAAGACTATTGTGGGAAGGGCGAGGGATGGGGATCTTGCTACACATGGCTCATGTCTCATGGGCAAGCAAGCACCCCCTTGTTCAATATATCATAGATAATTGCCACATATAGAAGTTGTGCTGGGGCATAAAAAATATGAAAATCTTTCTAGTTCATTTCATCCAACTAACAAATTTCTGATAACAGAACCTGACAGAGCCAAAATAAGATTACCAGCATATTGATACTGCTGTGAAAATTCCCAGTTGAATTCTGGCAAATAGAATCTACCATAATATTACAAGGATAACGTACCATGACCACACAGAGTTTTATTCTAGGAACATAACACCGGTTCAATATGGAGAAATCTATGAATATCATTCTACTACATCAATAGTTCAAAAGAGAAAAAAAAAATACGAGCAAGCCACAAAATGGAGGAAGGCATCTGATAAAATCCAACGTCTACTACTATTAAGAATGTTTAATAAAATGCTGCCAGAAGAGGTACTTCCGTGAAGTACCTTCAGTTTCTTATCTGCTTTTAATATCACAGTAACTGCTGTCCAGTAAAACACTAGATGCATTCTTGTTAAAGGAAAAAAAGGAGGGGTAAAGGTTCATATTCTACATCTAACCAGCCAAGCGAGATAGAAAATGCATGTAGAGGCATAACTTTTGGAACAGAATAATTCTTCTTTGCAAATATAAAATCTCCCCTGAAAAGTCCTTAAGAATCCCTTCCCAGGAGAGCAAGTAAGAGCTAGTGGGAGAATTAAGTGACTGGCTAGCACACATTAATAGCATTTCTTTGTATCAGTGACAACCAGTAGCAAAACATAACAGAAAATGGGTTTTCTTTATATTGTCAGCAAAAAATTAAATAGCAAACAATAAGCCAAATAAGCGGTATGCAATTCCAGTTTGTTTAAAATGACCAAAACAAATAGAAACAGCTTAAATGAGAGGTACAAACATAAACTTAAATGAGGAGACATGTATTTCTGCATAGTACGGGTCAAAGGTCTATTTTCTACAAATGAATCTTTTAGGTTAATTCAATGCCAATCAGAATCATGGAAGGATTTTTCTTTTACTTGACAAAATGACTACAATGTATCTGGAATACAAAACATAAGATAATGACCAAGAAAAGTCTGTAAAAAATGATGTAAGGTGATTTGTATTACCAGATTTTAAAACACATCATTAAACAAAAATAACTAAAGGTGTTGTAATAGTACCTGAAAATCCAGGCCAACAGAGTGAGACAAAAGTCCTTGAAAGAGACTAAACAAGAGATAAATATTTAAAACATAATAAAGGCAATCCTATCAATAGGGAAAGTGTAAATTCATTCATTGTGCTCTGACAATTATTCAATTGTTTGTGAGAAATTTAAGGTAGATTCCAGTCCTAATCCACACATTAAATTAAATTCCAGATGAAATAAAGATTAAATAGTAAGAAAACAAGGGAAAGAGAAAAGAGAACTCTATAAAACTATACAAGAGAAAATAGAAGTGAATATGGAGCAATGTTGGGGTGGAAGGGGCCTTTCTAAGGATGTCAGCAGTGTCAGGAGGTGTGGGAGAAAGACTGCTAACTGCATGGGAATAACACAAAACTTCTACACTTCGAAATGATCACAGAGAACATTAAATGCCAAACAACAGGTTTGAAAAAAATGTGTAACATACACAGCCATTAAAGGTTGATGTTTTTATTTTATAAAAAGGTACTTAAACTCAACAAAAGGACAGCACTCCAGTAGAAAAGTGGGCAAAGGAAAAGGTTGGACATTTCACAGAATAAAATAGCAAAGCAATTAATGAATGAAAGTACGTGCAACCTCCTTAGTAATTAAACTTAGTTTAAAACAACAATAAAATATCATTTTTTTCTCATTTAACTGGCAAGGATAGAAAATAAATCATTATACCCAACTTTGATGAAGGTGCTTAGAAGCGGATACCTCCTCAGCTATTGGTGGAAAGAGGCCCTATCTGCTCTGTCTTCACTAACAGCCACTAGAAAAGCATCAGAAGCATTGGAAAGTTCACGTCTTTGACATAATTGTTTGATTTCTACAAACTCATTCAAAAAGGGGGAAATAGGTTATGTAAGGGGAAGGAGATCTAGATTGTCCAATCAAAAAAGTAAACTAGTATATCCATAGAACACCAACAGTGTAACGACATAGGAAATACAGTATTTTTCCAATGAACATTGAAGGTTTTTGCAGGAATACAATAATGCTTCGATTTAGTAAAGAAAAAAGAGTAGGATGAGGAGAAATTGAAATCACTGTCATTGAGAATACGAGGATATACTGCTTCTTTTGTTTTAAACCTTTAAAAAATTTTTCCAAATAAAATATTTATTCTTATTAGAAATTAACTTTACTAAGGTGACACAAGTCACTTTTGGAAAGTATAGTATGACTGTCAGTAAATTAGTGAACCATAAGACCACCCACCACAAGGTAGTTTCAGAACTTCTCCGTCACCCAGTCAGATCCCTGTGACAGCTTCTGGTCAGTCATCATTTCACCTCCAGCCCCAAGAAACCACTAATTCGCTTTCTGTCTCTGGAGATTTATCTTTCCTGAACATTTCATATAAATGGAATCATGAGATGTGTGTTCTTCTGCATCCGGTTTCTCATGCTCAGCGTCTTTGAGGTTTATCGATGTTGTAGCATGTCTCAGTACTCCATTCCTTTTTATTGCTAAATATTATTACTCTGTATGGATGGACAACACTTTATTTATCCAGGTGATGGATTTTCAAATTGTTTTTGAAAAAATAGTGGTTTCTAGTTTCTGATCTGCTATGTAAGAAGCTTAAAAGTTGACCCTCCATTCTAACAAATAAAAAGCAGAGCAAAGTGAAAAATTAACCACTGTCCTATGATCTCTAAGAGAAGTGAGGTCATAATGCAAAGCATTGCCCCTAGAGAGCTAAAAAGGTGAATAGAAAGCATGATCACTTATTAGAATAGAAACTTGTGAGTATAAACTTCCCTGGGAACCAGAGGAGAATCTAAACTATAATTGACAAGTTGCTAGAGGCTCACTGTAGACAAGTCTGAAAGACGAAAAACTACAGAGGACCATTCATCAGCTTGAGCCCCAATTTTGAGGTCATGCCTGGAGCTCTCCCAGGTTCCTACAGTGACTGTTAGAGAAAAATCCATACCTGCTTTAGGCAGCAGCAGGAACGATCTCAAAATATGCCCGAGACTGATATTCTTAACAAGGTCTGCCATCAGCTCAGACTAGTTAGTCAGAGCTGTTCTGTTGGGGTTTTGTTAGTGCCTGTCTGACTGACTCAGAGGGAGGGAGGTCTCTAACACCTGCCAGCTCCAGCCACTGAAAAGGGGTGGAGTCAGTGAGGAGTACTTGTGGAGCTCATAGTCCAGGTAAGCTCCCTGGACACCTGACCCCTAACCACAGGACTGTGGAACGTTTCCTTTGCCCTACACCTTACTGCTACATCTCTAAAGGTCTGTCTAGGGCATTTCCTTTTGTTTAGGACATCATGTTTGATTATTAAGAAAAATATTACAATGCATACTAAATGGCAAAAATAAAAACAAAACAACATGACAACACAACCACAAAACAAAAATGCAAAACTAGTGTAAAGAGACCAAGCAAGGACTAGAACAAGACACAGACATGGCAGAGATATTGAAATTCTCAGACTGAGAATTCAAAACAATTATAGTTAATATGCTAAACGCTGTAATGGTAGACAGCTTGCAAAAGCAGAAGAGCTATGTAAGCAAAGAGATGGAAATGCTAAGAAAAAGAAACAAAAAGAAACGCTAGAGATGAAAAGCATTGTAACAGAAATAAAGAATGGTTTTGATGAGTCGAAGAGTAGGCTGAACGTGGCTGAGGATGGAATCTCTCAGCCCGAGAAAATCTCAATAAAAACCTCCCAAACTGAGAAGCAAAGATAAAAAAACTGAAAGATAAAGAAGATGATATTCAAGAACTTCAGAGAAGTATGTAAGTAGTGACACAGATGTATCAGAAATATCAGAAGAAAGAGAGAGGTGAATAGAAAAAATACTTGAAATAATTACTGAGCATTTCCTTGAATTTAGTGTGACACCAAGTCACGGGTGGAGGCTGGGCAGCAACCCAGAGAACTCTGAGCAAGGTAAATATCCTCATATTTACACCTAGGGATATCATTTTCAAGCAAAAGACACTCAAAGATAGAGAAAAATCTTGACAGAAACAAGAGGAAAAAATATACCTTACCTTTGGAAAGAGAAGAAAGAATTACATCTGAATTCTCAAAAAAACCATACAAAAAAGTAAAGAGTGGAGGAAAATATTGAAAGTGTTTAGGGCAAAAAACATCAACTTAAAATTCTACATCTTGTAAAATTATCCTTCAAATGTGAGGAGACGTGTAGACTTTTTGGACAAACTAAAATTGAGTGAATTTGTTGCCAATGGACCTGTCTTGCAGGAAATGTTAAAAAAAAAATTTCTTCAGTGGCAATAAAAATTACACAGGCCAGAACAGAGATCTACACAAAGAAAAGAAAAACACTCGAGGGAGACTAAGTGAAGGAAAGCTTAAATTTTTTCTTATTCTTTATTAATCTAACATATAATAGTATGCTTAAAAGAACAGCAATTATATATATATATATATACATATGCATATATATATACATACATATACATATATATATACATATACATATATATATGTGTATATATATATATATATATATATATACTTCCTTATGCTTATGAATAAGCAAAATGAATGACAGCACTGATACAAGAATGAAAGGGAAGAATTAGGATTATTTTATAGTAAAAAGTACTTAGAGGGCTGGGGATTTAGCTCAATGTTTCCAACATCTGCCTTGCAAGTGCAAGGGACCGGGTTCTATCCCCAGTAACCACAAACCACAGGGCTGGGCATGGTGACTCCCACCTGTAATCCCAGCACTCAGGAGGCAGAGGCAGGAAGATTGTTGTGAGTTCCAGGCTTACCTGGACTGCACAATGAGCTCAGGGCCAGCCCGAACCACAAAGCAAGACCCTACGTCAAAAAAAAAAAAAAGTATTTAGAATCTAAATGATATAACATTACTCTAGAGAGACCTTGGTTAGTTGTAAATGTACATTTTAAATGCTACGGTACCCACTGAAAAGAGGAATATAACCTATGTGCTAAAGAGGAGAGGAAGTAGAATCATAAAACATGCTCAATAAAATCCCAAGGTAGAGAAAGAGTTAAAGGTCAAAATAGGAATGAAGGATGGGGAGGCAAATTGAAAACGGTCACAACCATGGCGGATATGAATCTGTCAATTCTTCCTTTAAACAATGGTTTGTCTAAATGCACCAATTATAAGACAGATTGTTGGAGCAGATTAAAGCAAGATCCACCTTTATGTTGCCTGTAAGAGAACCTTTTAAAGAGCACACATGCACACAGATAAAAAGTAAATGGATAGATGAATAACTGGGGTTTATCCCTGGAATTCAAGGACAGTTCACCACAGAAAAACAGAATTAAGTAATGCAGCATAGTAACAGAATAAAGGGAAAACAAAACCCCCAGGATCACTACAGTCATATACATATCGTATATTTATGCTAATATATATATATATACACACACACACACACACACATATATATATATATGTATATATATATATATATGTATGACCCAAAGAGATCTATAGGTTCAATAAATCTCTATCAAAATCCTAATGATTTTTTGCACATAGAGTAATCTATAGTATTATTAACAAGGAATCTCAAAGGATCCTGAATAGCTAAAATTATGAAAAATAACAAAGCCAGGATACTCACAATTAGTAATTCAAATTTACTACTTGGCAAATGTAAGACCTAAATTATAAAATTCTTAGAAGAAAACAAGGTAACAGTAAAAACTTTATAATACTGGGTTTGGCAGTTATAGGCAGAAAAAGAAAAACCAGCAAACTGAACCACCCGAAAGAGTTACAGCCTGACAGGATAAAAGAGGAAAGGAAGCATACTTTACTGCCTGCCGCTTGCTGCTCACTGGCTTCTGCTTGCCACACCATGAATTGCTCCTCCTCTGTGATGCCTGTCTTCCTTGCCAGCTTTCCATGGAGCCAGCCAACTATAGAAGGAACCCTCTACAAACCATGAGTTCAAATACACCTTTCCTCCTTTAACTTGTGGGTGCTGAGTATTTTGTTTCAGCATCAAGAAGGTAAGATAAATAGCTTTTCTCAAAAAAAAAATATATAAATGATCAATATGACATGAAAAGGTGTTCATATCACTAATTACAAAGGAAATGTAAGTCAAAACTACAATGAAATAATGCCTCACAGTTATTAGGATAGCTACTATTTAAAAGATTCCTGATAACAAATATTTATGTAGATACAGAAACAGTGGAACTCTTGTGCAATGGTGGTGGAAGTGTAAAACAATACCACTGTTGTGGAAAATAGTATGGCAGTTCCTCAAAAATTAAAAGTGGATGGGCCGGGGAGTTAGCTCACTGGTTCAGGCGCCTGTCTTGCAAGCGCAAGGACCCAGGTTCAATCCCCGGTAACCACATACCATACTGGGCACGGAGACTCACGCCCAGCAGCAACCAGTACCACATACCACAGTGCCGGGCATGGTGGCTCACACCTGTAATCCCAGCACTCGGGAGGCAGAGGCAGGAGGATTGCTGTGATGTGAGTTGGAGGCTGAGCTCAGGGCCAGCCTGAACCACAAAGCGAGACCCTGTCTCAAAAAACCTAAAAAAAAAAAAAAAAAAAAAAAATTAAAAGTGGAATTAACACATGATCTTGCAACTCCACTCCTGGGAATGACCCCCAAAGAACCGAAAGAAGGGATTCACAAAGGTATTTGTATTCCTATATTAATAGCATTCACAACAGTGAAAACACAGAAATAACCCAATTGTCCACCAGTAGATGAATGAATAATCAAAATTTGGTATATGTAACCAATAGAATATTATTTGGTTATAAATAGAAGAAAATTCCAGCATATTTGGCAACACTGATCAACAGCAGGGACATGATGCTAAGTGAAATAAGATAGTCACAAAAAGACAAGTGCTGTATGATTCCATTTATATGAATTACATAGAGTGGTCAGTGCCAGAGAAACAGAAAATTGAAAGGGAGGGGAGAGATGAATAGGGAATTTTTTTTGTATCGAGGATCGGAACCCAGGATCTTGCACTTTCCAGTTAGGTACGACACCACTGAGCTACATTCCCTAGCCCAGGAATTATGGCTAATGGAAATCCTGGCTAATATAAGGGGAGAAAATAAAATAAAATGAATTTGGGGACAAAGAAATAAAACCATCTTTGTTTTCTGATGACATAATTGACTATGTAGAAAATTTTAAAGAATTGACAAAAAAGAAAACTAGATAAATCTCTGGAACCTAGTAAGTGATCACAGAAAGGAGGCAGGGTACAAAGTTAATACACAAGTCAATTGCTTTCCTATATACATGCAATGAACCAGTGGAATTTGAAATTAAAAGTACAATATTACTTACATTAGCATTGAGAGGAAAAATACTTAGGTATAAATCTAACAAAAGCACAGAATCTACTTTTTAAAAAGTACAAACTCCAATAAAGAAGTAAAAAAAACTAAGTAAATAGATCTTCAGGGTTCATGGGTAAAAAGAGCCAATATTATCAAGATAACAGTTTTTTCCAACTTGATTCATAGAGTCAATGCAATCCCAGTGCAAATTCCCCAGCAAGTTATTTTGTAGACATTGAAAAACTTATTTTAAAGTGTACACGGAGTAGCAAAAGAAGTATAAAGATATGCTATAACATATTGGAGCATATATCATATGACTAACATAATACTGAAGAAGTGAGTCACAGACTGAAACTACTCGATTTCTAGACTTACTATAAAGCTCCAGTAACCGGTGTAGCATCGTATTGCCTAAGAATAGACAAATAGATCATTGGGACACAACAGAGAGACTAGAAATAGATTCGCGTAAACACAGTCAACTGATCTGCACCACAGGAACAAAGATGGGAGAGAAACTACAGCTTTTCAAACAAAGGGTGCCAAAACAACTGGGCATCCACATGCAAATGAAAAGAAAATTTATACACTCCACTTATACCTTTCACACAAAACCCTGCTCAAGGGACTGGGGATTTAGCTCAGTGGTTCCGGCCTCTGCCTTGTAAGAGCAAGGGCCTGGGTTCGATCCCCGGTAACCGCATACCATACTGGGTGTGGAGACTCACACCCAGCAGCAACCAGTACCACATGCCACAGTGCCGGGTGTGGTGGCTCACACCTGTAATCCCAGCCCTAAGGAGGCAGAGGCAGGACTGCTGAGTCAAGGCTGAGCTCAGGGCCAGCCTGAACTACAAAACTGAGACCTTGTCTCAAAAAACAAAGCCAAACCAAAAAAACTGACTCAAAATGGGTCATATATAAATGTAAAACCCAAGACTCTGAAACTAATAGATAACAACGAGGAAATCTAGGCTTTGGGTTTGACGATGATTTTTAAAATGCAACATCAAAGGCATGTTTCAGGAAAGAAAGAAGGGTAAATGGACTTCATCAAAATTAAATGTTTCTGCTCTGTGAATGATAAGTAAAAGAAGAAAAAGACAAAACTAGCTTGAGATATAGCCAGTAAAGCATCCTTATCCAAAATGTGTGAAGAACAAGAACACCAACAACCTGATTAAAAAATAGATCGAAGCTGTAAAGAGATACAGATCTAGAGGTAGTAAAGAAGTATGTAAAAATAAATGTCATCAGAGATGTGCAAATTAGAACAACAAAGAGATACTACTACACTCCTATTAGGAGGGCCGAACTCCAGAGCACTGACGGTACCCAGAGCTGGTGAGGATGTGGAGTAACAGGAACTCTCATTCCCAGCTGGTGGGAATGCTAATTAGTACAGCCGCTTCCGTAGTTGTTCAGTTTCTTACCAAACTAAACACACTCTGACCACGCAGCTAGCAGTTGTGCTCCCTGGAATTTTCTCAAAGGATTTGAAAACACAACAACCTGTCCCCAGATGTTTATAGCAGCTTCACTCATAATTGGCGGAACTTGGAAGCAACCAACGTGCTCTTCGTTAGGGGAATGGATTAAACACATCCGTATTTGTTTCACACAGTGAAGTATGATTCCATGCTTAAAAGAAATGAACTATCGAGCCATGAAGAAAACACGGAGGAAACGGAAATGCATATCCTGAAGTGAAAGAAGCCAACCTGAGATGGCTGCATACTGTATAGATCCAACGATATGACATTCTGGAAAAGGCAAAACTATGGAGACAGGGACATGATCAGGGGCTGCCAGCTGGGTGAAGGAGGATGAATAGGTAGAGGTGCGGAGGAATTTTAGGGCAGCGAAACCCTTCTGTCTGATACTGTAATGGTGGATACATGTCATCACACATTTGTCAAAACCCATAGAAGGAACTGTGCCAGGAGTGAACCTTAATGTAAATTACAGACTGGGAGATAATGATGTGTCAGTGTAGGTTCATCAGTTGTAACAAATGCACCCGGATGGCAGGGGTGTTGACAGCGGGGAGACCGTGTGTGTGTGGGGGCGGGGGGGACGGGAAAGAAGTGTGAAATCTCTGTACTTCCGGCCCAATTTTGCTGTGAGCCTAAAATGGTTCCCAGAAAACCCATTAAAAAGAAAAAAAAGGAAAACAGGAGAACAAAATAGCGAATGTTTTAAAAAGTGAACACTTAAGTGTGTCCCTTCCTGGGGGACCCCAGCAGGCTTTCAAATGATGACCCAGGTAAGCACAGGACTCTGTGGTGCGTATAAACCTGCCACGCATACACATAAAACAAGACAGAGGTATGTCGACCAGAACAAGAGGCTTGCTCTGAGCCAGAGGCTTACGGGGGACTAATTTCTCTCTTCATGTTTCCCTTTATCTTCAGAAAGCTCTGCGGTGAACATGTGTTACATTTCTAATCAGAAAAGCTATCTTGGGATTGTGTGTATGTGTTTAATAGAAAATAAGTGATCAAAGTACCATATGATCTAGGAGTTCTGTTCTTAACACATTTATATAGGCAGATATTTTTATCGTGATATTGAAACAAACAGAAACAACTCAATGTCCAAAACAGAAGAGATTGTAGTAAAACCTACTCATATGGCAGAACAGGTAGCTGGCATTAATCATCATAGTATAGGAATGTGTGGTGTCTGGAATTTGCTTCGAAATATGGGAGGTGGGCTGGGGATTTAGCTCGGTGGCACCACACCTGCCTCACAAGTGCAAGGTCCTGAGTTCGATTTCAGGTACAAAAAAAAATATATATATATATATATATATGGGAGGAGGTGAAGTGTAAGGAGTGTGGATAGGGTGGGAGATCATGAGTTGATTGCTGAGGGGAGTGAGTGATGAGAACCTATAGATTTGTGATACTATTCTATGTGTACGTAACAGAAATTCTCCATAATAAAATATTCTTGGAATCCAGGTGTGATGGTGCATGCCTATAATCTAAGCTGGTGAGGAGGCTGAAGCAAGAAGATCACAAGTGTAGGACCAGCCTGGACAATTTAGCAAGACTCTGGATAAATCAGCACATCCTGGGTTCAATCCCCAATACTCCAAAAAAAGAAAGAAAACTTTTGTGTCATGCTATGAATAAGATATAAAGAATGAATCATAATTTTCCAGTTGGAAAAGGGATAATATTACTTGCAGATGATTATTATTGTTTCCTTAAAAAAAATCAAGACCATCAGGTGAGAAGAGTAGAAAATGGGCAGATAGCCTGGCAAACAGCTAGCATACAAATAACATGCATCATATAGTCTTCTTATATATCAGCAATAAACGGTGAGGAATTACAAGGAATAAAAGAGACCTTACTCGCAAAAGCAACAACAAAAAAAAATAAAATGCTTTACAATAAATGTGCAATTCCTCTATCAAGTAAAGTACAAAACTTTACTGGGGAACATAAAAGAAGACTTGAATAAATGGAGAGACATAACTTACTCCTAGAAGGGCTGGCTCAATATTGTAAAGATGTCAGTGCTCCTCAAATTAATTTATAAATTTAATGCAATTCCAATTAAAATAAAAAAGGACACAGTAGAAGGACATACACCAAAATGTTAACAGAGGTGTTTTCTAGAAAGTAAAAAGATAATAGATTATGCGCTTCTTGGTTTTCCAAGTCCTCTGCCTTGGTAATAAGAGAAAAAGCTTTAAACAGTGCTCTTAAGGAATACTTAGTGATAGAGAAAATGTTCAGTCTTCCCTGTCCCCCCCAATAGACAAATTAATCTTATTGTATGATCCTGATTTATCAAACAAAAGGCATGTGCTTATATTTGCAAACAGAGACTGGAAGGATTTGTACCAAAAGATTTTAGCGAGAACCTCTGGGTAAAAGGGGTTAATGGATTTTTATCCTTCTCTTATTTTGTTGAGTCTTCCACTTTATGTAAAGCAAATGCTTATTGTTTCTTGAAAATGTTAAAAAACAAAGTGGCCCTCCCAAAAAAAGGAGGCCTAGGATGAGATCTTGTCCTCACAGATCTGAAGAAAACCACCCTGCCTATCACAAATGACGGTCACATGCTGTGGGACAAGGCCATCTCTATATGACTTTATGCTGACTCAGTCCTACAACTCAGTTCCACAAAGATCCTTGACGCCACCCTATGCCAACCTGTCACAGGGCCCTGGGATCACAGGAGACCCCAACATCCGGCCCCTGCTCTCTGGGAAGACTCCATCCAGCAGGACACACACATGTTACATTACTGTTAGAAGCAACCCTGGGAAAATTCCCGATTCAGACTTTGGTGACGGTTGTATTTCCGCTGAAGTCCTATTCTGTCCACTGGAGAAGCTCCTCAATCTCAGAGACTCAGTTTCTCTATCTGCAAAAGGGGTATACTTTAAAAAGTTGACTGTTGTAAGACAAAACTAAATAATGTAGCTAAGTGGATGACACGTGGTGAAGACTAAATGAGTGGCAGCTGTTAAGGGAGGAGAGGAGCAGTGCTATTTACAAACTCAAAATGAGATTTGAGCCTCCACATCTTATGGCAGAGTCTGTGAAGGACCAGGGAATAAATATTTTGGGCCAGATGGGCATTGCTGCAGTGGCTCACCACTGCTGTGGTAGCAGGAAGCAGCCGTAGGCAGCAGGTAAACAAAGAAATTCATCTATGTTTCAATAAAACTTTATTGACAAGAGCAGCTGGTAGGCCGGACCAAGCCACTGGGCAGCCATTTGAAACCAGCTCTAGGGGAGATTCCCTCCATCTTGGAAGTGAGTGAGTCTTTTCTTAAGAAAAGCCGCTCAAGGTCTGGGCAGAGAAGATAAGAGGATGGAAATAAACTGCTGGGCAAAAGACACCAAGATAGGACGCTGAATTCTTGAGAGGGGAAGGTGTGAGGGAGGGAGAGAATGCCTAGTAATTGCGGGGTGGGGGGAGAGGAAGAGAGAAGGAGAGAGAGAAAGGGAGAGAGAGAGAATGAGAGAGAGGAGAGAGAGAGAAAATGAGAGACAGAAAGGGAGAGAGAGAGAGAGACAGAGAGAGATGAGAGAAAATGTCACACAGGCCCAAAGCCAGTGGGAAATCCCCAAAGCAGGAAGAGGCCAGATATTTTTTAACACAGGGACACCCGTCTTTGTTGTAAGTTGAGTCCACAGCCTGCTGTCATCTTCCTGCGATCCAGAAGCCATATCACTAGGAAAGTCAGCCACTGAAACTGATACCCGCTGTGCCCTTTGGAGGGGAGTAAAGGAAGGTGGCGATGTCCAGCACAGGTGAGTCAAGACAGAGACAGGACAGAGTTCCAGGAGGTGGGAAGAGAGTGGGGGGGGGTGTCCAGGAAACTCAGCAGAGAAGGAAGCTGGGGATAGAAGAGACACGGGATGGGGGAGAGGCTGTCCCTTGAAGGCAGTACAAGGATGGGAGCCATTCTCCATGGACATGAGGGCAGGAGGGCCCCAAGGCTTGAATGTCTCTGAGCACTCAGGCAGCAGGGGGTCCAGGGAAGGGCTTCTCAATGCAGCAGGTTCCATTGAGAGTCATCTTTTTTTCTCTTCACTCTGGAGAGACAACCCGCTTATTTGGAAGTCTGGGGCCACTCCCCTGGGACGCAGCCTGCAGCCAAGGCCTGACCAGTGGGCTCCGAAGTGTGGTCCCTTTGCTTGGGGTAGCTCTTTGGTGTGATATATGCCCCAGAGCCTCCTCCAGCTCCCATCCCCCACATTTTGCATCTGGCAAATAAAACAGGTCCTGTTTGAGGCCTTATCTCTGCCCAGTCCTTTTCCCTTCTCTACCCTTCCTTGTTCATTCTTCTGCAGGATATTTCCAAAAAGCACTCCTCCCTTCTGTCAACCTCATGTACCCGAATCCCCATCTCAGGCTCTGCAGCCCAGGGCCCTGACCTAAGACTTAGAAGACATAACTTGGGGAGGGAGGTGTCGGCATCAACTGCACTTTTCTTATTGCTGCCGGTTGAGAGGAAAGAGGTACTAAATCTTTCTGTGTTTTTCTGCTCCTTCTCCATTTTGAGCACACAGCTTCTGCATAGGCCACAACTTCAGAAGCCCGGGTGTCTGACGGGCTGGGTTCTGATCTAAGTTCTTCCCCATGGAAGACAGGTTGCTCTGGGTCTTGGGTCCCGGGCAGCATATCTGCCCCATTTAGAGGCAGCTCCCCCTCAACTGGCTCATCTCCATTTTCTCCCTTCCCATACATTCCTCATGATCAGTATTTAAAGAGGCTAATAAGTAGGTTGGCACCGTTGATTAATGCATAATCTTAATCATGATTGCATAGTGTAATTGGCATTAATTTGAAGAGCCAGTTCATTATGAAAATAATTGTCACTGCTTTCTGCTTTAATAAAATGGAGCAGCGACACCAGGGCCGCAAAGGAAATGGGATGGGGTGGTGATGGTGTGCATGTGTGGCGTGTGTGTGTGTGTGTGGTTAGGTCCTGGAAGATATGAGCAAGAGTTGCACAGGGTGCAGCTGTAAAATTTTCCTCAAACAGTACCCTTCATGAGATCCCAGTGGGCCAAACAGTGACCAAGCGGGTGTCTGGGGTGCTGCTGAGCTCTCCTCATGTACTTCCTGTCACACACATGGGGACCCTTGTGACAAACTGCTGCTCAGCCATTGCCAGACAGCCAAGTCCCCACAGAGACAATCTTGTTCCTAGCCCCAGGCCCAGGCTCTCTCCATCCTCAGGCTGGAGTCTGCTCTTCTCTCCTTGGCTTGTTCTTTTGAAGTTTCCAAAGTGTCACAGAAATGAATTGAGGTCCTGATGAGAGGGTTGAAACCACTAATTCTCCCTCCTGCATTTGACACAAGAGAAAATTGTGACCCAGAGAAGATCAAGATGCTATTCTGACTACTAACTGGCAAATTCTCTTCTGTCCGTGGAACCAGTGGCCTACTGGTTCTCGCACCATCTTTTGAGAGCCAGGAGTTACACTGGCAAGAATTCTAAGAGCCAGAGCTGCAAGTGTTAGCACCCTGAAATCAGCCGTAGCAAGGAAATTCACACCGTGGAAATAAGCAGATGCTACCAATCAGGGGCCTTTTCTGAACAGTGTCGACAGCATGCCAAACCATCATGCTCCGTCATCGGAGGCTGCAGCTTTCGAGGAGGCTGTGTGCTCCGGCTGTGAGCTGGGCCGGGGAAGGAGGGAGGAAACAAGCTGTGCCTCTGGGACCATCCTCTCCCAGCTCCTTCTATTGTATCATGTCAGTACATGCAAGAAGCATTCTCAACACTCTCAGCACAAATGCTTCGATTTCTAAGATTGCTTTTTATACCTCCAGAGTTGTGCTCGTGTGGTGGAATCCTTCTGTCTCCCAGTGGCCTCTGCCAAGTTGAATGTGACCCCAAATGCCAGGAGGAAGGACTGTTACTGGCCCTGCTGTTTCTCATCATCAATGGCAAAGATCCAGGAGGCAACCCCACCCCATACTCCCCAAATCCCCTTGGGCAGGACAGCTCCAGAGTCCCCACAGCAGGTGGAAACAGAGGGCCAAGTCCTCTCTGAAGCTCCTGGCCTTGAGAGGTCATCTGGCGTCTGCTGAAATTTCCCTTCCCTTCGACAGCTTTGTGCCCTTGAACTTGACCTTTGAAGAGTCAGCCCTGAGTGTCATTGGTGTGGGGAGAGTCAGGCCAGGCCTGTAATGCTCCAGTCAAGGCCCCGAGAAACACCTGTGCTGCCAGCACCAGGCCCAGCTTCTGTCTGTCCTCAGGCTGGACTCTGTTTTCTTTCTAGTTTCCTTTGTTGTTTTTCTGAAGTTGTCAAGGTGTCACAGAGGTTAATGAAGATGCTGATGGGTGAGATTCTTGCCAACGCCTCCTCCCAGGCACCTCTCTGTCCCGATCTGAGCTCTGTCCTCCCTGCCAGGGCCCCCAGGCTTTAAAGCTGGGAGAGCCACGCTCTGCTCTCACCACACCTCCGCCAGCCCTGCGGGGGCCTGATGGTGCCTTTGGACTCGCTTCCTGGGTTTCTCTGTGCCCTTGTCTCTGCAGGGTGCAGAGGAGGAGGTAAGGGGAAGGAGCTGGCTTTCCCTGCGGGTCAAAGTACAGATGGTCCCAACTTCACAACGATTTCTCTTAATGACTTTTAAAGTTTACAGTGGTATAGAAGTAATACATACATAGTAGAAATTATCTTGGAATTTTGATCTTGTCTTAGGCTGGGGATACTCAGTAGACTACTGTCCCAAGACATCTGGAGGCAGCCTCGAGTGGCAGCTCCCAGGCAGCCACGTAACTGAAGAAAAGCTGCCGTGCCTGTGTCCTGCGCCCCTAATCTCCGAGGTTCTGTACGTTAAGTATATTCAATCCGTTTGTGACTTAAATTGTTTTCAACTAACAATATGCTTATCAAGACACAGCCCACACCAAGAGGCATTTTGACTTAGTTTATAGAGGCCGAGCAGTGTCCCCAGAAATGCCCTGGGATGTGCTTTCTGGGCAAGGACTCTGCACGTCTCCCTTTACTTACGTTTTTTCATTCATTTGTTTGTTCATGCATTCATTGCATGTTGTTTATTGGCTTCATCTGCGAAAGAGGCATGACTTTAGGCACTGGAAGCGTCAGAGAGCAAGTAGATCACATCTCAGCCCTCCAAGAACTCACAGGAGCAGGAGAGGAGAGAGGATACAAAGACAAGCACCTTCGGGGCAAAGTCTCTCTGTGAAAAGATCAGTGGAAACAGCAGGGAGACGTAGGAAAGACAATGTGAGGGATGTTCTCCTGAAGAGGGGAAACTGTGGCCAGCTCTGAATCTGGCTGTGACAGGAACATAGAGCAGGGGCAGAGGGACGGCCTGGGGTGGCTACTGTATGACGATGGCTTGTGTTCCAGCAGGACTTGTGGGGAGAAAGGGATGCAGGGCCTTGTGGGAGGGGAGCTGCAGGGTTTGCTTTCCTGGGACTGGTTGAGTAAATAGGATTTGAGCGAGGACGAGGTTCAGTGAATTTGGAGGACTTGGCGGCCAGGTGGCATGACTCTGGTACTGACTCCACCACTTTCCAGTTGTGTGACCTTGGGCAGGTCCCTGTGTGACCCTGTGCCCCTGTTTCTTGGTCTGAAATGAGGTTATTAATAGTAGTTGAGACACAGGGATCTTTTGAGCCTTTCATGGCATAAATCATCTAACACTTTATAAGCCCTTGATAAGAGTAATGAGTTATTATAATGAGGGGGCAGGGAGACAGGGTCCTTCATCTGAGATGTGGATACCCAGGGAAGAGACACTTGCAAAGAGGGACGGGCAGCGGCCCTGGAGTCCCGGGGGAGCTTCTGATTGAGTTCCGGGGCTTGGTGGCAGTTGTTTTAATTGATCTGGTGATATGTGGAGCTTTGTCTGTACAACTTGGGGACATGCAAGTCAAATATTGCAGAATCGACCGTGTCGAGAGGATGGCTGGAGGCTCTTGTGCTGCCCAGAGACCCTGATGAGGGATGGGCTGTCAGCAAGCAGAGGAGCCGGAGCTGGGGCTGTGAGGAGAGGCCGCCTGCGCAGGGCATTCCAGTGGAGTGGGCGAGTGGGGAGTGCCCTTGCCAGAGGGGCAAGGGAACTGGAGAGCTACAACCACCTCCCAGTCCCACCTTCAGATGGATGGACAAGCTCAGAGCCCACCCTTCTCTACTTGAGGGCTGCAGAAAAGCGAGGTCACCTCTGGCCTGGCCTCTCCTCGTCCCAGCCTTGGGCCCTCTGTGCGGGACAGTCTCACATACTACTGCTCACTGCTCCTTCCTGGCCTCTGCACTTTCCTCAAGCCCTTCCTCTGTTGCTGGGATGGTCTGTCCCATCCTCCCAAACCTGGCTCCCTTGTTTCTCTTCTGGGCCTATGTGGCAGATGCTGTCTTCCCTTGTCCCACCCTATGGTCACCTGCTAGCATTGCTTCTGCAGGCCCTTGGCTTTCTGTCACTAACGTTCTCTGGCAGAAATGCAGGCTGGGCCAGCGCATAGTATGGGACATAAGTATCGGCTCAGCCATAGGTTCCACCAGGAGGCACAGAGCTGGTGGGCAAGTGCCCAGCTTCTTGTCTCACAGAGGTGCCATGCAGTGGCACATTCTACCCAGTTTCTCAAAGGCCCCAACTGCCTGCAGTGCAGTCCCTTTGCTTCTATACCTGTGACTACTCTCATTCCTTCCTGCCCCCCACGGTGGAGACTGCGGCTTCCTTCTCAGATAATGTACACCCTAGCCCTTGTCATGTCATCTGTTAGGGTCCCTGACCAAGACTCTCTCCCTCGGTTCTGAGTGTATCTTCCTCTGTGCCCTGACACATGTGGCACCGCACTACACTGTGCTTAGCCCTGTGCCCTACTCCCTCCCCTATTAGGTCATGGTCATCTGAAGGGTGGAGCACATCTTTGTCATTCTGGCACTGTGCCCCCCATGCACATTCCTAACATTCTAGCGCAGAGAGGATGTCAGGACATGTTTGTTAAATTAAATAAACATGTCTACACACACACACACACACACACACACACACACACACACACACACACATACAGAGCTTAAGAAGTTAATTCCAGTTCAAGACTTCAATATTTATGGGACAAATTGGAGAATATACAAACACCCTTTATACAATGAAGGTGACCCAGACAGGAGGACACAGGTACCTATATCTTTCAAGCCTTCCCCACTGAGTCTCAGCACTGATCAGCTGTTACCAGATGAGGCCACTGAGGTTGAAACACCCTCAAAAGCTGCTTTGCCCCATGTAGGATGGAGAGGGTGCTGCTAACTGCTCATGTGGGTAGACGGCTGCAGAGAGGACCTGGCTGTCTCTGGCTGCCCTACACATAGCTCTAATTGGGCCCATCACCACTCCACACTTGGACATGCACTGGACAGGAAGACCAGCATCAGTGACCCCTTATGCCTTCCTGGCCACCCCTAGTCCTGCCCTGGGAAAGCCAGGATGCCTGATCTTAGGCCACTCCGGAAATGGGAGTGGGAAGAGGTGAGGGTCTAGGGAGGAGAGAAGAGAATATCAGTGGAGGAGGGTAGAGCTGTTCTGCACTATTACTTCCAAGCTTGTCTGTTTTAAATATCAATTGCTATGCAGGTTAAATACTTATTCAGATGCCTTTTAGCTTAAAAGCAAGCTAATTGATCTCTGGAGATCCTGAATGAACAGTGAAGAAACTGTACTAATTATAGAATCAACTTCCACTCTCTGTTTTGTTTTGTTTCTTCTCTGACAATGCTGCTGGCGTGACAGAAATGGGCCTGGGGAAGCAAAATCACAGGCTGTTTGTGGTCCCAGAACCAGCCAAGGATCCACCCCTCCCCCACTTGGCCCCTGGATGGGAGGAGCCATTCCAGGCAGGGCTCCTGGCGGACTTCTCCTAGGCTAGGGCTCACAAAGGAAGCAGGATAAGATGGTGAAAATACCTGCATAGGTCCCCACTGGCCAGAATCCTGTTCAGCTGCAGACCCTATCTTCTTCCTGCACCCTCTTCACCAAAGCCAACACAAATGACACTAAAGCTGCCCTGGCCACTTTCTTCCCAGAGTTTGGCTTCTTGGGGGTTTCGGCTCTTACTGAACTGGCCATTTGGAATTAGAGGTACAGCTCATTTTGGGCGTCAGCATCCTCCTGGTCCCTGTTCACAGCTTCCTGCTCATCTGGGAGACTGCATCTTGCAGCTTAGTGGTTCCGGGTCAAGGGTTAGAGGTTCAGCCTCTTGATCTAGTAACCTAGGTGGAGCTTTGCTGATCTGAAAGTCCAAGATCGGAAGCCTTGATAAGGTACTCCAAACATTTCAGATTTTGATGCCTTTCATCTTTTAAAATAGAGATGTCCAACTACAAATATTCTGAATATACAAATATTCTGAAATTCTATTCAACTACAAATATTCTGAAGTGTGAAAATGTCTGAAATCTGAAACAGTTCTGGTCCTGAGCATTTTGGAAAAGGGATCCTCAGCCCATTGCAGCATAGGGTTATGTCCTTTCCTCTCCTCCCCTGCCTTGAGGAGAAGAATGGGCAGTTCTGCCTTGGTTGTTGGGGACACCATGGCACTGCTACTTCAGTGACCCCAAGAAACATCAGTCCAGCTACAGCGAGGTGAAAGTTGGCTGTAGTTTGGGAAACACCACATTGAATGGGATGGAGCAGACTTCTTGTCTGTGGGACTTTTCTAGGCATCCTCTGCTCCTGTGCAGAGCGAGCCTTCAAGACAGGGGCAGCAATGTTCCCCAAACTTACATGACAACCACGGAAACCTCTTTTGGCGGGACATTTCACTGGAAACGTGCTTGGGAAATTGCTGCATTATAGTGATTTGGGCAAGTTTTTCCACTTCTGAAGCATGAACTTTCTGTGGAGCAGGGCTGGATCCTCTACATTTCAGCCTTCTCTGAGCACCTGTGCCCAGCTCTGGCACTGGGGACACGCAAGAAAGAAGGAAGAGATGAGAGCCAAAGCGCCAGAGTGACTTAACTCCAGGGACCCTACGTGACAAGTTCCATTTTCTAAGGACTGATTTCTAGAGAGGCAGTGCTTGGTTGCTTTAGTGCAGCCTTAGAAGAGTGCTTGCGTGTCTCATTTCTCCTCAGTGTGGCTGTGTGTGCACATGTGCACCTGGACAGATGTGTGTGTACATCTCACCTGGGTGGAGGCACAGCAGGGAGGGGGACACTGGGGGTTAATTCATCATGCGGATGCTTTGTGCTTCTCTCCCCAGGGCTTTGGGTTGACATAAGGGATTCTGACATAATTATGATCATTAGCAAATGAGGCTGCTTGAATCTTCACAAGCTCATGGCTGTTCAAAAGAATTCCAGGTGACCTTGTCCTCTGCCAACACCGGGGACAGAGACATCCAGCCTCTCAGCCTTTACTTCACTCAGCAAAAATGTTGGGAGCAGGTACTGTGTGTCAGGTGTTAGGCACACCAAAGATAAATAGTGAGGAGACCTTTACCTCTGAATATCTTGCTCTTTCTAGGCCCTCAAAGCTTGTAATGCAGTTTGGAGTCATCTTGAATATCTGTTGTCTAACTTGCAGTGCACGTTTTCCCTCTGCTCCAGACTGGAATGGAAGCTCTTCAAGCCACAGATCTGTCTATAGTACAGTGCCTGGTACATGGGGGCATTCCATAAACACATCTCAGTTACAAATGAATATGTAAGAGACATATGAATATGTATGAACAAGCTTGAATGGATGAGCAACCATGTTCTGGGGAGACAACAAATGGACAGCAGCTTTTTTTTTAGGTTTTTTGAGACAGGGTCTCGCTTTGTGGTTCAGGCTGGCCCTGAGCTCAGCCTCCAACTCACATCACAGCAGTCCTCCTGCCTCTGCCTCCCGAGTGCTGGGATTACAGGTGTGAGCCACCACGCCAGGCACTGTGGTATGTGGTACTGGTTGCTGCTGGGCGTGAGTCTCCACACCCAGTATTGTATGTGGTTACCGGGGATTGAACCTGAGTCCTTGCACTTGCAAGACAGGCACCGGAACCACTGAGCTAACTCCCCGGCCCTGGACAGCAGCTTTGAACTGGTGCTCCTGCCTTGGAGACCAAAAGGACATTACACAAAGTAAAAAATGTAATTCAGGGCTCCGTAGCAGTGGGTGGTACTGGGAGATTCCCCAAAGTCCAGGTCCGAAAGCAGAATCCTTGTTGCCAAAAGACAGAAAGGCCTCTCAATCCTCCTCAGCTCAGCCTCTGAGAAAGCCCAAGGCGGGCTGTAACAGGAAGGACAGCAGGAACATTTGTTGAGCTGGAGTCAAGTTTCCACTCAAAACGCTCATGGTTTCTCAGTGGGGATGGAGAAAAGTAGCTTGTATTTAGAAAATACATGTTTAAAGACATTGCCTTCTAAACTTTATACTTTGGGCAAATGCAAAGACAGAATTTTCCGCCCACCCACCCGGTGTGGAGTAACAGAGTGGGGAATGGTGGCAAAAGTAGTATTGGAGTGAAAAATAAAACAGTCTAAGAGTCACTAGCTCCTGCTAAGCCTCTGTTCTGAGCCTTTTCGCCCACTATCCCATTTAACGCTCACACCAATGCCATGAGGTAGATTCTGCTAAGACTCTCCTTTTTTTTTTTTGAAAGGAAAAGTAAAGCTCAGAGAAATTAGCCATTTGTCTGGGTTCCCACAGCTGTGCATACCAAGGAAGCAGTGTCTGGCTTGACTCTGGAGAATAAGATTGTAAATACGATGCTATGATGAAATAGGATCCCGACGAAGACAGAATGTCTCTTGTGTGTGATCCTGGGACAAGATCTCATCTGGCAGTTAACACAGCGCCCACAGAGCCCTTGCCACTGAAGGTTATTGCCTGGTGACTGTTGCCTGTTTTATGGTTAATGATTACATGGTATGTTGGTTCTCCTTCTATACGGTGGGCTCAGTCATTCCCAACTAATCCTTTTGTGGCTTTAAAAGGTTACAATTAACAACAGAGAAATCTACAGGGATATCTCAGTTCACAAACTTAATACTTTCTATGATTCTGGTCACAGACCATACTGGATGAGAACTAAATCAAATTTCCCCATAAAGTTAACATTGAACTCACCATCGAATTTGACTCCATTCTCCTTCGATTCAGTTTGCGATCAGAATCAAAGAAAGCGTTAAATCTGTGAACCGAGGTACAATTGTATTTCCAAGTAAAGAGGAATAGTCTCTGAGAATACAACAGGTAAAATACTTCCCCTCCCCAAAGGATAACTCACATAAATGCTTTCTGCAGAAGAAGCCAGTCGTGGCCTGGGAATCATCTGTCACCCTTGCCCAGGACATAGCCTTTAATAAAAGAAGCAAGTGGCCTCTAGGCTGCGGCTGGGGAAAAGGCTCTGTCTGGTCAGGAACTCTGGCTTATCGTTTATCTCCAAGTTCTCCACAATATCACCAGGCCAATGTCCAAGACAAAGTATGGTGTTTTATCCCCAAACCTGCTTTTGACCTGGGCTTCTCATCCCAGAAAAGGACACCAATGTCTTTCGGTGGTCCGGGTATCACCATCATGGCCACCTTCCCACCCAACCTGTCCACCTCCTGCCCTTCCCAAGGCCTTGGCTTCCTCACTCATGCTCCCTGTCTTCTTCCTTTACCCAGAGGCCCAGAGCCCTCGCTTTCTTTTGGATACTCGGCAGCGGCCTCATAAATCTAGCTGCCACTCATCTTCCTGGCATTTCTTCAATCTCTCTCTACGTCATTTGGTGCTCAGCGTATCAGAGAGTTTCTTAGCCAGGCCAGGAGTGACACTGTATTTAAATGGCAACACAGGGCTTGCGTCCTTCTCACTCATCAGATATTGCACCAAATGCTTCATATGCATCATCTTGTTCATCTCGACGCTGTCTTAAGTGTTAGATTCTCACTCTATTGTGGGTAAAGAATAGAGATTTACACAGAGAAGGAACTTCGGGGAAGCCAGGTGTGTCTGGGTGTGTTGAGCCCCCAGAGTATGTTGATTGGTTTGAGTTGCTGTTTAGCATTTGTCCTGTTGCTGTTTCCGTGTCTGTCCCCCAGCTCCTCTCCATGGTCTTTAAGGAATGTGTGCTCCATCGGGGCACTGTGGCCAGAAAAGGCATCAGCGGGAATAAGACCCTATCTCAGGCCCAGTATGAGCAGCGCTTCCTGAATTCATGTATTAGTCTGTCAAGTGTTCATTGAGTGCCTGCTGTGGGCGACTTACCCAAGCTAAGCGAACCGTCTGTGTATCCAGAGACACACGAGGCTCTGGCTGTAAGAGGGCGCCTTCCTGTGCCAAAAACTGGGGACTAAGTAGGCAACTGGGTGCAAAGGGAAGTCCAAGCAGCAGCTGTGTCCCGGCCCGACCTCACCGCGCAGGAGTGGGGAAGGAGTAAGAGCCATTATTTCCAGTCGCTCCCGACTGAAGGGGCCGAGAAGTGGAGTAAAGTGATCCCCAGCCGTGAAAGGGCGGGACTGATCTACGGTGATAAACGCTGGACTCCGGAGAAACAAAATGGTCGGGAAGACTCCAGAAGGTTTCTCCGGGGAGATATTTAAACTGGACTGAAGAGCCAGTCACGAGTGGGGCAAGGAGCAAAGCACACAGAGGGCAGCGGAAGCCCCAAGAACAGAGCCTGCCGGAGCCGGGTGATGTGGGGCTGCCGCAAAGCAGGGCGTGGCCGCGTCCAGCTAAGTCACACCCCACCTGACCACCTCTTCCCGGGCAACACTTTGTCCCTCCCTTTCTGTCTCTGGAAACCTGGCTCCTCTTTGCAGCGCTGCTGGGGTGGTGTCCAACAGCTGCCCACGTGATGGCACACGCACTTTTCCCAGAAGTGTAGCTTTGAGGAGCTTCCACATCCTGCCTCCTGAGCTGGTTTTCCTGATCGAAGGGCCTCATGAGCGCATCTTCCCTGCTAATTCCCTGTGCCCGGCTCAGTGCCAGGTTAGCTCCTCTTCAGTGTTACTCCCTCTGCATATCAGTCTTTCCGGCTGTGACATGGGCAACTCTCCGCATGGCTGCTGTGCCAGTGAGAAGAAAGTCCCTTGGCCCAGTGCCTGGTGGAGTGAATGCACCTCACTGACCCCAGACTCTTTCCCTGACACCTGCCGCCTGGGGCTCAGAATGAGGCCTACTTCTAAATACCAAAGGCCTGGGCTCCATCCTACCTTTTGTCCACACCGAACTGCAGAAGGTACCAGCTGCCACTGGGATAGATTTTGGACTCAAGCCCTCTGTTGGTCCGTCCAGTACCACCCCTGCCCCAACACCAGGTGGCTCCGGGCCTCTCCCACGTGCCACGCCCCTCTCTGGCCCCATTCTTTTTGGAGAATTCTGCACCCTAACAGGCTCCCAAGTCCCCGAGCCTCTTGGGAAGGGAGCCAGGCTGCCCCACTGCCATTCCAACACCCAGGCCGGGGTTTTGCTCCAGCCAAGGGCCTTCCGCTGCCTGCCCGGTAATGGTTGGGGAAGTAAGCTGATGGGCAAAAAAGAGGCTCCATTTCTCTCTGGGACCAATTTGTGAGTTTTCGGCGGCAGCTCTTGCTCTCGGTTTCTGCAGCGTCCTCGCCTGCCTGCTGCTCCGCTCACGCTTCCTGGCTATTAGGAATCTGAAAGAGGCTGGAGAGGTGGGGATCGCCCTCTGCCAGCGACCAGTAGGGAAAGAAAATGTCTATGAAGAGGCGGGGCGTGGGCGTAGTGGGGGCAGCCTCCAGAGGACCAGACGTGCCAGGGAGAAGGCAGAGCTGGGGGTGGACCTTGATGCAGAAATGAACTCCCTTGTTCCCGTTTGCTTTTGAGAAGAAGCAGCGACGCCTGGTGATTCAGAGCACAGAGGGGAGTTGGCTGGAGCGCAGCTCCGTCCCTGCTGGCTGATGCTGGTTGAGGGTAGTGGAATGCTTGGCCTCTGACACACGCTGTGGGGCTCACTGTCCCCACCAGAAGACTTGGGAAGGGATCATGACAGGGTGTGATCATGCTCAGAAACTACTGAAGGGCGATTGTGACGGTCCCTGGGACCTCACAACACCGCTTGACCACTCTGAACAGTTCCTGACTCTCTGAGTTGTGTGCGGCCTGGGTGAGATGCTGCAGTACAGCCCTCAGCGCAGCCTGGTGTGCTACAGAGAGCTCTTGATAAATGGCAGCTAGTGTTATTTTCATCACCATATCCCATCGATTCCAACTCACCCTTTTTTTTTCACACATTTTAACATCCCTGAAATCGAGATGGATCTTGCCATAGATGATAAGAAAGCACTGTGTCATAGTTTAATTGGATGGCGTTTTTTTTTTTTTTTCTTTCTTAGGGAAGTACATAAAATTATGTATTTCATACTTGAGGAATGTCTCAGACTTTGTGAAATCAACCAGACCCAGACAGGAAGAAGGGACCTGGCCCGCCATGGCCTGAGCATGTCTTGCATGCTCTGCTCCTTGTCTAGGACAAGTACTTGAGGCACTTCAGGAATGTAAGGTACCTTTAGATACCACTTCCTTTGACTTTATGCTGCTCTCCAAGGCCCTGCAGAAGGGCATGCCGTGAGAGCAGAGCACCAAGGTGAAGATGGTGAGAGCTCCCTGCTGGCGGCAGGTGTGTGCTGGGACCCAGGCCTCATTGCCCAGTGAAGTACACGTGGAGGCTCGGCCACCCTTCAGCAACATCTGGCACTGTGAGAAACAGGAGGCTAAGCTGGTGGGTGGGGTGCAGATACAACAGTGGGGGGCTCACCTAGAGCTCTGTGACTCCATAATTCTGAAGAGAGTGAAGAGGAAGACAACAGGAGCCCAGGAGAGCCATGAGGTAAGGGAGGTCAACTGTAGTTCTTCCCCACAGCCAGCACTCCCCTCCACCCCAGCTAGGCGGCATCCCCAGGTCCTTAAAGTTCTGCTGCTGCCTCCCCGGGAATCCTCCTTCAGTTCCCCAAGCCCACAACTAAATGCCCATGGTCTGGCCACATGGCACGTGGCCTGGCTGCAGCTGCTGCCCCTGGCCTGTGCTTCCTCAATATCACCGCTGACTCCCCAAGGTAATTCAGCCCATCAGCCTCTCCAGGATGGATCCTAGTGACATGGGCCATGAGCTGCTTCATCAAGGAAGAGAACCTTCCTTGGTCAAGCAGTTACTGTCTGCTCCCTGCTTGCTTGTCATCTAAATTTTTCTCCTGGAGTCCTCCCAACACATCCACAAGTTGGGTGAGGGACAGGCAGGTACAGCTGTTGCTGGAGAGCAGCTTTGTGGTATTCAGCACGGCTCTTTCCATTCTCCAAGCCTAAGCAGGGATCCAGGCTACAACCCACCAACAAAGCAGTGATCAAAGGCAAAGGTGGGAGGTGGTGTTTGCTGGGAGCCCAGGGCATATGGAGGCCATGATGCCACGCTCCAGCCTGAGAGGCCACGCAGCCTCTGGCCCTCACCTTGGCCAGCAACACTATTAAATATGCAGCATCTCATCTTGTTCCTGGGCAGCCGAGGGCTCTGAGTCACAGGAGGTGACATTGCTCTCCAACAGGTAAGTTGTTCAACAGATGGGCAGTCGAGTGGCAAAGAAATACATTATTAATGTTTCTGGTTAAATTAACTGATTAAAACCACCCCAGGTAAAATTGTACGTATCAGCGCTTTGCCCACAGCAAATGAGGAATTAATGGAATATGGCTGCGTCTTTGTAATGAGACACAGACAGGGGCTGTCTGGAAAGGTTTGCTCTCCTCTGCGCAGCGGCAGGGGGTGGGGGGCGGGAGGCCCAGACCGCCTGTTAAAGAGACTTCTGCTGATTGGTGCAGGGTAAGCTGGGAAGAGAGACCCAAGGGGGCTTCCTCAGCTCCAACGGAGACCTGTGAGATCTGGTATCTCTGGCCTCAGCTCTGCTGGAGGCTCAGAGAGGGCTCAAGGAAGAAGCTGCTGGCCATGGTGGGGAGGGGGGAACATACTGCAGTGGAAGGGGGCGTCTAGGCATTGGCTCATGCTCTGCCCTTGCAAATGCTACACACACTAGTCTCCTGGTTGAGCCTATTTCCTTATCTGTAAATTGGGAGGGAGATGAAACAGTCTGGAACATTCTCTCTCATTTCTTGCTTGACTCCCATCAGCCTCTAGACTAAATCCCAGTGCTTACCTTGTTTTTAACCTTAGCTGGTAACCTCATGGGGACCTGAAACCCACCAACAGTACACCTAGACACTGTCGGCTCTTGAGTGGTTTTAGGGAAACAAAGGCATAAACAGGCACTCATGCTTGTCTATGCACCTGCTTGCAAGCACATGTGTGCATATCTGCACACACACCAGTTTTCACCCAGCCATGTACATCTCAGAGCTTCCCTCAGAGAGCCCACACAGCTGAGTATGAAAGCGAAGTTTACAGAGCAAGGGCAAGAGGGTGTCAGACAAATGCCGGCTGGGCACGCTTCAGAGACAATGCTGAGAGAGGGGCACCAGGGGCACTGCTGGGGCACAGGATCAAGGGCTAGTCTTCTCAGTAAAATAGGTTTGATGCCAGGGTTTCAGGCACTCCCAGAGGCTGTGACCTAATTTGGGGATGAGTGAGGTTTTGCATAAATTAACTAGATAATCACATACTTACCAGGGCTTCCCTAGATCCGGAAACCCAGAGCAGCTGGAGACCCATTGCCCCATCAGCCTTGCAGCTGTTGTACAGGACAAGGGATGAGGGCAGCCCCTGGGCTCTGGCACCCTCACACCTCCCCCTGCCTTGAGAGCTGTCCAAGGTGCTGATGACTGAGGGCAGAGAGGGATTGGTTAAGGACTCAGTCCTTTTCCTCCTCCACAGCTAGTGGACTGGCTGGAGGAGATGGGGAGGGAGAGGCCTGGGCGCTAAACCCCACTGCCTCACTGCACGCACTCTCAGCCTTTAGGATCAGGCTGGGGGAGGAAGGGAGGCACCAACCAGAAGCCTCCTAATGACTCCCAGCCTTCGAGGAGGCCCACGAGGGGGGTCAGCGCTGGCATCATGGTATCATTAGCTGTTTACCCTGAGAAAGTTCACACTTCTGGAGGCCATGCTCAAGCTGTCAAAAACACTGCACACAGCGCGGCAGTTCTGCCAACTGTGCTCCCCAGGGCTCTGCAAAGCAAATATTTAGCAGGCGCCGGCTCTGAAGCACACGTGCGCACACCTACTTGCAGGGGGCGCAGCATGCTGAGACAAGGATCCAAACATCAGCACACTCACTACTGAACCCACCACACTGAGCCCAGGGACAACACACCATCCACATGCAGATGCCTGCACTGACATGGACACACAAGAGCATGCTCTCAGGATACACAGGAGCATGCAGCAAGCACTTATTGTGGGGACTGCTTATAAGTGGTTAATAAGCATTGTTTAATTCCACTACCTTGACAGCCTAAAATGATGGGTGTTTTTTTCAGATGATAAAAATTGAAGTTCTGGAGTGCACACTCCACAGGGAATATCTTCACTGTTCACTCCATGGACACACAGCTGCCATATACACTCAGATATACACGGACACCCATTATAACAGAGAAACCCACTCGGACTCACGACACATATATACTTGCAGAAACACTCGACTGCACATGTGCTTCCACACATATGTGAGTATGCAGGTGCATGTGCACACACATGTTGCACAACCAAGCTGGCTCCAAGCTTCCAGCAGACATACCCCTCTGTCCAGCTCCCTGCAGGTCTAGACACACTGCCCCAGGGAGCCAGAATGTGCCTCCGAGCCCTTCTGTTACAAGCTGTGCAGAATCCAGTCAGGCTGCCTGGCCGATGTTGATAACAGCACTGGCAGCCACAGAGAGAGTGGGTCTCTACGGGGGGAGGTCCAGATGGTGACTGAAAACCCCAGATGTTGTGCAGAAACAGCACAACACAGCCAGGCCCCATGGAGTGGCCCTCCCAGGGAAAGGGACTCTGCTGAAGGGGCAGCACTGTGGCCATTGTCACGAGCTGAGCAGGTCACAGGAACCTGGCAACAGAAAGGAGGGCTCAGTTTGGGGGAATGGATTGTGACAAAGCTCTGCACAGTTCAGACAAAGGCTGGGTGCTGACAGCCCTGAGAAGATAAAGCAGTTCAGTGTTAGGTGGTGGGTACCTTCCCAGGGGGCCCTGAGCACCACCCTGTCTCAGCCACCACCTGTCTGGCCCATGTCAGAATCTGGGCCACCTGCAGTCTCCCCTGAGTATTCCACTAACCAATTTCCCAAACCTTTGTTCCCTGTCCCTAGTTGCTGTGCCCTCGCTCTCAAGGTCACTGCAAGTTAGTGCTCTAGGTCAACTTACTACTGATTTTCAAGGTCACTGTTTGAGTATTCCCCAGATCACTGCAGGTTATTTCAGAAGTTCTTGGCCTGACATCCTCATGACCATTTTCTGATGACAACCAAGGTCACATCCCCTAGAGCCACTCGGGGCTCCTTTCCCATTTCCTCCCCTTAAGCTGCTCCCTTTCTTTCTTTTTCCTTTCCCACATACATTTTTTTTTTTTTTGAGACAGGGTCTCGCTTTATAGTTTAGGTTGGCCCTGAACTCATTATGTAGTCCAGGCAGACCTCAAACTCACAGCAATCCTCCTGCCTCTGCCTCCTAAGTGCTGGGATTACAGGCGTGAGCCCCCACACTTGGCACTGTGGTATGTGTACTGATTGCTGGTGAGAGTGAACCACCATGCCTTGTCACCCACTTTTTTTTAAAGCAGAATCTTCCAGGCCCATTAAAAATTAATCTTCTATTGTCTTGGGACCAGTGCCAAAGCCCCCTCATCCCTTAGGCTCCTTCCCGGGTTCCTAAAATCCTCCCTAGTGTGTGATCTCAAGGACAGAGCTGGGCCCTCCCTCTGACTGAGTCAGTAGCTGGGTCTGCACGGGTTCTCCTGCGGAATCTGGATGAGAAGCGCTCCATCAAAGCCGCGTCTCTAGGAGTGGAACTGCAGTCACCATGGAGCTGCAGGAAGAAGCTCCTTCCAGACTGGAGCAGATGTCTCCCTGCTTCGGGGACTGCCTGAATGGCTAAGCAAGGAAAACATGTACAAGTAGAGTGTCACGTCCTGGCATTTGGTCATTTGAGTCCCAAGTCGAAGGGCATTTTCTTAATTACACAAGGAGGCTTGTGTGCTCACTCAGAGACAGGCTCCAGGGGCAGCAGAGACCCCGCTAGAGAGCACTAACAGCCGTGTGACCCAGGGCATGCAGACAGCAAGATCTGTCTTTTGAGGTTAATTTAAAGCCCCCATTTCATTTCTGACGCAACCTAATTCTTCTCGTTTTCTCCATCTACCTTCCCAAACTGGGGCCTTAAGTGGAAAAGATGCATTGAATAGCAAATGCAATTCAACAAATATTATGACATGCTGTTCATCATGAGCCCTAAATATTTAACGGTTCAACTTTATGGGCTTTTCATTTTGTTTTATTTTCATTTTTGCCAGATGCGATGAATTTAGCACAAACGGGCCCCGTGCCGAGGAGCTGCCGGTGGCCTAGTTTGGAAAATGAACAAAGTGAGTTCTGTTCAGGTGTTTGTGACCTCCGTTCATTTGGGCAGCGTTGCCTTATCTTGGCTCTGCCCAGCTGGCTTTCTTGAAAAAAAATAAAAGTGAGATAGTCAGAGAGAAAGGGGGAGAAGGGCAGCAAGAATGCAGAGGGCTGTAAAGCCTCAGTCGGCCAATTCATTTCTGTTTAATCCATCCAGAAAGCCCCTTTGTGGTGGATGAGACCAAAGGTCAGTAATAGATTTCAACAGGTTCCGAGAGGCTGTTGACTGTACAGAGCTGCGTGGGCATGGAAGGCTCCCCGAGAGGCAGGGGGAGAGAGATAATTGGAGACTCATAGCCCCAGTTCGCCCTCCGGTTCCTGATTTCACAGAATTAAGAAGAAATGGAGGTTGTCTAGAATCCCACCTCTGGAACTGCGTGTGAGGGGAAGAGAGTCTAGAGATGGGCTGGGGGGGATCAGGTCTCTCTGGCCTCCCTGGAAACTTCTGGCATGTGGCCCCTGTCCTGCTCAAAAAGAGAGGGGCCATGAGGGAGGTCAGGCTGGCTCTGAGCCAGGCCTACTGCAGGGAAACTGTTCTTGGGGAGCCAGGAAGACTTTGGGGTATCTCTGAGGCTCCCTCAGGGCCAAGCTTCAATGAAGGAGGAGGATCCTTCACTTGGGGGTGGGGTGAAAGATGAGGAAGTGAGTAGAGGAAAATGCTGGGGGAGGCCGGCCCTAAAGTGAATTTTTCAACTGTTCTCTGCTACCCCTTGAATGTACAGTCACTATAGCCAGAAAGGGGGCTCCTGTAAGTCTTCCACCCAGGCAGCAGGCCCCACAACCTACATACACACAAAATGACACTGTTGTCATGAGTCTCTGAAACCCTCCGCTTAAGTCCTATTTCCTGTTCCCAGTTACAAGGCAGGAAACATGCTCAGATGATGTACAGTCAAGAAGTCTTTAGGAACCAGTAGGTGACACAGGTGTCCAGGGACACACCCCGGAGGAGGTGCACCTGAAGAATGAGTACTGACTA
>PVIR01008302.1:0-57201 GCA_004026965.1 Petromus typicus
CCCTATCTTAACAGACTCAAGGACAAAAACCATATGGTCATCTCAATTGGTGCAAAAAAGGTGTTTGACAAAATACAACACTAATTAATGTTCAAAACCCTACAGAAAATTGGAACAGATAGACTCTATCTCAAACTAATAAAAGCTATCTATGAGAAACTATCATCCAGCATCATACTAAATGGTCAAAAACTGAAACCTTTCACACTAAGATCAGGAACAAGACAAGGATGTCCTCTCTCACCACTTGTGTTCAACATAGTTCTAAAAATATTAGCCACAGCAATTAGGCAAGAGAAAGAAATAAAAGGAATAAAAATAGGAAAAGAAGAAGTTAAATTGTCATTATTTGCTGATGACATGATACTCTATCTAGAAGATCCTAAAAACTCAATTAAAAAACTGCTGGACCTAATATCCATCAAATGGAGACTGGATAAATAAGATGTGGTTCTTTTCTAGAATGGTGTATTATTCTGCCATTAAAAATGATAAGATTGCATTATTTAGTCAAATGGGTGTATCTTCAGAACATCCTTATAAGTGAAATAAATAGATCACAGATGTGTAAATATCGTATCTTTTCTCTGGTATGAGAAAATGAAGATGTAAATGAGTTGTATGTATAGTTGATATTGTGAAACAGAAAATATTTAAAAGGAAGGAGGATGTAGGGGTAAATAATGAGGGAAAAAAGAATATGATAGTAATAAAAAAAGGAAACAAAGCTTATGTATATAGGGGTAGGGAGCTGACAGGTGGGTGGAGAGGGGGAAAAGTGAGAATCAAGTCTTGTCATCTTCTGGTACAAACTCTCAATGTTAAACATGATGATGATGTGTATTCATAATGTAGCAATAAAGATTGGATTTTAAAAAAAAATTTATTCACTAATTTTTTGTATTGTTATCTTAGTCTTTATTGCATTTATTTCTTCTCTGATCCTTGTAGTTTCCTCCCTTGTACAAACTTTGGGTTTGCCCACTATTCTTTCTCTATGAGCTTGAGGTTCAACATTACATTATTTATTTGAGCTTGTGGTATTTTCCTAGTAGGAGCATTTACTACTATCCATTTTCCTTATAGCCCTGCTCTCATTGTGTCCCATAGATTCCTGTATGTTTATTGACATTGTTAATTATTTGTAAAAACTGTCTAATTTCTTCTTTAATTTTTCCCATGACCAATTGGTTATTCAGGAGCACGTTATTCCATTTCCCTGTGCTTATCAAAGTCTTGAAATTTCTTTTGTTGCTCATCTTCAATTTCAAGTCATATGACCTGATGGCATATGGAGGTGATAACTTCAATTGCTTTGCACATCCTTGAAAATCTTTTATGAACTAACATGTGGTCTGTTTTGGAGAATGATCCACATGCACCTGAATTTTGATTTTTTGGGGTGGAATTCTCTGTAGACATCTGTTAAGTCCGTTTGTTCATAAGTTTTGTTCAGTTCTAGTATTTCATTTTTTATTTGTTTTTCATGCAGTTTATCCATTTGTGACAGTGAAGTGTGGAGGTCTCTTCTATTATTATATTGGTGCTTATTTGGGTTTTCACGTCCATTATTTATTTTATATAATTGAGTATGCTAACATTGGGTGCATATGTATTTATAATTTTCATCTCTTGCATTTGAATTGTCCTCTATACAGGAATGTAGCGACTTTCTTTGTCTCTTAAATAGTTTTTATTTGAAATCTTCTTTGTCTGCAAATAAGATAGCCACTCATGCTTTTTTCGGTTTTCTATCACATGCAGGATTGTTTTCCATCCATTAACTTCAAGTTTATGGATCTCTTTTGGAAGTAAGTGTGCGTCTTGAAAGCAGCATACTTTTGGATTTTGCTGTTTTCCCATTCTGCCAGTCTATTTCTTTTTTCTATTTGGTAAATTAAAGCCATCAACATTGATGGTTATATCTGACTTGTACTGACTCAAACGTCATGATATTTTCCTGTATTTGGCTCTTTTACTAGGAGTATTTTCCCCCTGCCATTTAATTTTTTGCCAAGCCCAATGGCTTCACTGTGTTAGGCTTCATGGAGTTTTGGCCTTCACTTTCTTTTTCTAGGATATTGTTTAGAATTTTTTCTAACATAAGTTTTGTATTTATGAAATTTCTCAGGTATTCTTTGTTGTGAAGTATCTTATTTCACCATCCATTTTGAAGCATAGTTTTACAGGATACATCAATCTAGGTTGTAGAATATTTTCTTTTAGAGCTTGAAATACCTCACTCCAGGCCCTACTTTATTTGAGGATTTAAATTGAAAAGTCTATTGTAATTCTGATGGACTTTCCTTTGTATGTGACTTGTTTATTTTCTCTGCTTTCAATATTTCATTCTTCTGTTGGGATTCTGGTATGTTGACTATAGTATCCTTAGGTGTGGATTCTTTAAAAATCGTGTTTAGTTGGAATCCTACATACCTCATTTATATGTATGTCAAATTCTTTTCTACTACTTAGGAAATTTCCAACCACTACATCTGTTGACAGGGTCTCCCTTTGTAGTTCAGGATGGCCCTGAACTCATTTTGTAGCCCAGGCTAGACTTAAACTCTTAGCAATCCTCCTTTCTCTGCCTCTCAAGTGCTGGGATTATAGGCATGAGTCACCATACCCAGAACTGTGATATGTTGTACCAGGTATTGCACTGAGGACCTTGTCCTTGCCAGGCAGACACTGGAACCACTGAGCTAAATCCTCAGCCCAGTTAACAGTTTTCTATGTCATTTATGCTATCTCCCTTTTTTATTCATTGAGTCCAGTCTCTCTTGTGTTGTTCTTCTTTTCATCATCTAGCAGTTGCTGGACTGGTTTCTCATAGTTCCTTACTATTTTTAAGAAATATTTCCTTTCCTGGTTGCTAACTGCAACTGTACCTTCTATGTCTGAAATTCTGTCTTCAGATTAGCTAGCTCTACTATGTAATTTTTCACTAGAGTTCTTAATCTCTTGAATTTCCATTTTAATATTTTTTGGGGGGATTCCATTCATTTTCTAGGCTGGGATTCCATTATGTTCCTGAAGTCTTCTATTTTTTATTTGTTTCTCTTACCATGGCTGTCATCTCTGTTGTTATCTAAGAGATTATTTCTGATTTTCTTTTTTTCTAGAGCCTCTTTTGCTATCAGTTCAGGAAGTCTAAGTTGTTAGATTCCAGGTAGGGCTCTTTCATTGGTCCTTAACTTTCCTTTTGGTGATCTGGTTTGAATTTTATTTATTTATTTATTTATTTATTTATTGCTGTTTTTAATGTTTTGGGTTCAATTCTTGGAGTAATATCTATAAGCTGCTTATTGCAATAACTTTCTTGCTAATATTTAGAAACCTTAACAAATTATTCTGTCTTTTGTCTTTTTTATTATGTCATTATTATGTCTTATGTCTTTTTCTTAATATAATTGGTCCTTAAGCCTCTACGTATGTCCCAGAACCACCAAAGCATTCTTCACTGCACTCCAGACCTAGGTGCAGTCTGTGGGGCTCCACTTTGTGCAACTGTCCTGCAAGAAATCAGCGCCCAAGTGCTGTGCAGAGATAAGGGCAGTTTTGCACGCACACAGGTTTCTGCCTAAGTCCTACACTGACACAGCACTTGTTCTGGAGGTTGTTTTAATTTAATTTTTTTTAAGGTTTTTTGAGACAGGGTCTCACTTTGTAGTTCAGGCTGGCCTTGAGCTCAGCTTCAAATTCACATCACAGTGATCCTCCTGCTTCTGCCTCCCAAGTGCTGGGATTACAGGCGTGAGCCACCATGCCTGACTCTGTGGTATGTGGTACTAGTTGCTGCTGGGCGTGAGTCTCCATGCCCAGTATGGTATGTGGTCAATGGAGATCGAACCCAGGTCCCTGCACTTGCAAGATAGGCTCTGGAACCACTGAGCTAACTCCCCGGCCCATAACATTTGACATACTTCAATAAATCTCTCCTGTATTTGAGAGTTTGTGTTGAAAATTCTCATGAGCTTTCCTTCGTATGAGATTTGCTTCTCTTCTCTAATTGCTTTTAATATTTTCTTCTTCTGTTGGTTTCTGTAATCTTGATGCTGATATGCCTGGGTGTAGAGTTGTTCAGATCATGGCCAGTTGGAATCCAATACACCTCACCTATCTGTATGTCAAATTCTTTTCCTTTTCCTGTGAACTTTTCTGCCATTATATTTGTGCGCAATTTTTAATGTTTTTTGCACTATCTCCTGTTTTTTCCCTGATTCCAGTCTTATGTTATTCATCTTTGCATCATCTAGCAAGAGCTGGATTGATTTCTCATGTTCTTTTACTGTTTTCCATTAATTATTCTTTTTCCGTTCACTAGCTGAAGTACTATCTTCTATGTCTGATATTCAGTCTTCACATTCATTGAAAATCTGTTTGAAGTTGTTTAACAGATTCCTTTACTTTTGTAAACTGGGATTCCTTCATGTTCCTGACCTCTTCTTTAGTGATATTAATCCTATCTTTCACTATGGACACTCTCTATGTTGTTATCTGACAAATTATTTCTGATCTGATTCTTGCAATATCTTCTTTTCTTTTTTTAGGTTTTCTTGAGACAGGGTCACACTTTGTGGTTCAGGCTGGCCCTGTGCTCAGCCTCCAACTCACATCACAGCAATCTTCCTGCCTCTGCTTCCCGAGTGCTGGGATTACAGGCGTGAGCCACCACACCCAGCACTGGTATGTGGTACTGGTTGCTGCTGGGGTGAGTCTCCACACCCAGTATGGTATGTGGTTACCGGGGATCGAACCCAGGTCCTTGAGCTTGCAAGACAGGCACCGGAACCACTGAGCTAACTCCCCAGCCCTGCAATATCTTCTTTTGTTACCAGCTCAGAGAGTCCTGGTGGTTGAGTTTCAGTTTATTCCAATTCATTTTTCCCTAGATTCCCTTTTGGTGATGTGGGTTTTTAAATGTTTTCTCACTTATACTTTTTTGTTGTTGCTGATATTTTGGGTTAATTCCTGGGTTGCTGTCTGAACAATGATAAATGCAAGTATCTTTTTTCCTAATGTTTAGAGCTCTTAGGACGTGACTACTTCCTGGATTGGCCCTCAAGCAATCTCAGTTCTGGCACTCCACTCCCGGTACTTAAACAGCACCCACATCACCTGTGTCATCAATAGTCTCAAATCCAGCCCAGGAACTGGGGAACTTAAATCATCACTATTCTGATGCCTTTAACCTTATGAAGTAGAATTGTGACCACATGAAATATATTCACAAAATACAGGCAATTCAATATAGTGGTGTCACTTTTTGTAAATAAAACTTTGATGGAGTTGGGGGGTAGAGGGATGGAAAGGGAGAAATTAAAAACAAGGTTTGGGCTGAGGATTTAGCTCAGTGGTTCTGGCACAAGCCTTGCAAGCACAAGGGCTCAGGTTCAACCCTTGGCAACTGCATACAACAATGCCAGGCATGGAGGCTCATGCCCACCAGCAATCAGTACCACATGCCACCGTGCCAGGCGTGGTGGCTCATGCCTGTAATCCCAGCACTCAGAAGGCAGAGGCAGGAGGATTTCTGTGAGTTTGAAGCTCACCTGGGCTACATAGTGAGCTCAGGGCCAGTCTGAACTATAAGCAAGACCCTGTCTCAAAAAAAAATAGGGTTAGAGGACACATAAGGATCACATGTACCCCAGGAAACTGAGAGAGCCTATGATGCAAAAGAGACAGAAGAGATAAATGTAAAACAGAACAGACTAATAGCAGCAGGAAAAATGTAAACTGAATTTACCCTCCTATAACTGTTCAGAAGGAAGAGAGGGCAGGGACGACGGGGACACACAAGCTCAGGGAACTGGGACCTATAGAAAGAAAAGAGAGGGTGAAGGGACAAGAGAAGTGGGGTGCCCGGCAGCAGCAGGAGGCAGGAGGCTTTTCCACTCCATTATACATAAGAGCAGTTGAGACAAGGAAAAACCAAAACTGTGCAGACTCAGAGAGAGGAAAGCATAGAAATGAAGAATAAAAGAGAGGGCAGAAAATAGAAAAAGAAAACACAAAATTAAAAACAAAAATACCTTTCAAGGCTTGGTCCTGCTGTCTCCTGGGACAGTCTGGGCAGCAGCACGCAGGTCAGAGTGGACTAGTCACGGAGGACAGCCCGAGTCCGCTGGGCTTCCGCCTGGATTCTGGATGATGCCTGAGTTGGGCTCCTTGAACTTCTGGAGGTTTGAATTCCTCAAGGTTGTACTGTAGGTACACACCACCCTTCCCCAAAACAAGTCCATCGGCCTGTACTGGACAGTGGCCCCACACACTCACCAGTGGCTGTGGCCCGCAGGCCTTCTTCACTATCCCAGGGGGTGTTTTCAATACGGCAGGCAGAAAGCTGGGGACATGGCAGGGCAGCCAGTGTGGTCGCCTGGCAGCTGGCGCTCTTGCCAGGGTACAGTATTCTAGCTCTTGGCAGTGGGTTTTATGTCCCCCAGCTCCTTTGCCATACAGAAATGTTAATCCCTTTTTAATGTGGCATGCAGCAGGTGGTGTGGACCCTCTGTTGACTGGGACATGAGGTGGAACTTCCTTCCTGACTGGCGCTGGTCCTCTGTACATCTGTCTGGGGCCATTTTATGTTACTAACAGCAGCTGCTGCGGTCCAGTGTGTCCACTGCTCTGCTCCGTGTGGGTCACCAGAAGTCACCACCTGTCTGCAGGTCCAGCAGCCACCCCCTCACTGACAGTCTGGGCTCTAGGAGAGAGTGCTGCTTGGTACTTCTCTCCCCTAAAGCCTCTCTGTTCACTCTCCCTGTAGACTTCAGTTCTTGTTTCAGATCCCTCCTGGGTCCTGGGGACCCACCCTGCTCCTTTTCTGACTCAGGCTGATATCTTCCAGTGCCAGGACATCAAATTTCAGAGAGGCCTTCTCTGCTGCTCACCACTCTGCCATCTTCTGAGAAGTTTTGAAGCTTTTCTATTTCCATGTACATATGGGGAACTTGTAGATGTGCTTTTACTAATGTAAATTGTGCTTGCTCAGCAATTAATATAAAGTAACCTGTGAGTTTCAGATACTTAGTGACGTAAAAATGGACCTTAAATGATGTGTAGGCTTGACTTGCTGCTAATAACGGTTGGGTGAATACATAGACAACAGAAATGTCCGAGAGGTTTCTCATCTTTGGAGAATCTCTCCAAGCCATATATTTGACTCTGTCTCTAGAAGTCATCATTTTTGCAGCCAAAAATGCTCTGATTTGATCATTGATCTATTTTCCTTGACATTCTTTGGAAATTTAGAAAGTAGTGGTTTAAGTCTCTTGGCTGTTGGTTTTTCTAGCAATGTTTCCTTCTCTGAACATGACAATAACAGCTCAAGTCTCCGTAACTCGTGCTTTGGGAGTGAGTATGGGTAGGAACAGGATTTCCTGAAAAAATAAGATCATGTGCTGGTAAAAGGGTTGAAAATACGGTCTGATTTTATCTTCTGTGTACTTAGGTTCATCTCAAGCCATAGAAATCAAGTAAAAAATACCATAGTACTATTCTTTCTCTTGAATTTCTTCTGGGGAACTCAGTGACAAAGTTGCACAGTGTTGCTACTCACTAAGCAGCTAAGTTTTCTGTGGGAAACAATGAAAGATGCTTTCAGCATAAAGTTAAATTAAAGACAAAGGGTTTAATATAATAAAGAATTGGGGGGCTGGGGATTTAGCTCAGTGGTTCCAGCTCCTGCCTTTCAAGTGCAAGGGCTGGGGTTAGATCCCTGGTGACCACATACAATAATGTCAGGCATGGTGACTCACATCCAGCAGCAACCAGCACCACATACCACAGCGCCAGGCATGGTGGCTCACGCCTGTAATCCCAGCACTCGGGAGGCAGAGGCAGGCGGATTGCTGTGAGGTCGAGGCTGAGCTCAGGGCCAGCCTGAACTACAAAGTGAGACCTTCTCTCAAAAAAGAAAAAAAAAAAGAATTGAGAGAGAGAAAAGATGTCAAGAGCAGATGTTCTTGTCATGCTGACATCATCTCAGGACTGCCAACAAGAAGATCCTAAGTAGACATTTTCCCTTGAACCTCCAGAATAGCTAGCTAAATATTCATCTTTTTAATGAAATTGCTCACATTGAAGTATTTCATTGGGCGATATAAAATAGCATACTTACTATCTTGTACATAGTCATATTTCATGATCTCTCAATATTAGACAATTTTTTTTCTTCTCACAAATTTTAAGGGTTTGTATTTAGAGTGTTTAAAATCCTTTCACAGTGAATAGCAGGGAAAATTCAACAAAGGAAACATTTCTTCCTATGACACACCAAAGCTTGGTTTGTCTTACTTGTGCTTGAACCCAGTAGAGTATTAATAAAGGAACATTTTCTTATCTCCTAAATTGAAAGATTATCCACAGAAGAGCTAATACAGAAGAGAAGCCTCGGTAAAAATATCTTCCAATTCAAGTGGTTTTTCTAATTGTTTATAATAAAAATACATTGTTTTTTATATCTTCCCAAATAGCATATTCTGGATTTGCTGTCCAGAGGTCCAAAACAACGAAAACAGCCCAGCATGGAATGAAACCCTTCAAACTGTGAAATAGTTTTCCTATTCTTTAGTAGTTTTCCTGAGACATTTCCATACCGTGTAACAAATTAATTATAAAATTAGTCATTAGAATGAGTTTATTGTGATGACTATACTCATGAATATAGCTGGACACCTTTGAAGTTAGAAAAAAGTGGACAGGCTTGCAGAAGCAGACTAGAAAAACAGGAGCACACTGTGAAGAGAACTTGGTGGAAAATTCTGGTTGGATCTCAGAAAGCCAGAATCTGACTGGAATTGCGAGTGTAAACATTATGCTATTATAATCTTAGGTCAAATGAGACGCAGAGCTAGGGAGCTTAACAGGACAGGTCAAGACACTGATTCCAAAATCCAATGGAAAAATTAGTAGTCAAGCATAAAAGCAGCTTATTTAGTACAGTCACACTAGGTAGGAGAAGGAAAAACAACCATTCTCAAAGTGATTTTCATGATGTTGATAAGAGGTCCAAGACATATGATGAAGAATGTTCAGAGTGTCCATAGTCAAACTGTAGACTTGTTGATCAATATCTTTGGAGTGGATATTCTTTTCCATGATAAAAATATACTTGCTGCCTTTGGGTAGTTTGAAATTTTTCAGTGGATGTTAGTGAATCAGACATACTTTTCCCAGAATCCAAGAAGACTGGGGAGATAATGACTCAGAGCAAGAGATAATTTAGAAAGGAAATATGTAGTTTCCTCAGGTTCACAGTAACAGCAGAATATCCTAGAGTCCCTTGGGAGATGTGAAGTAATCTGCTGAAAATTGATGGTTAACTGTAAGTTTTACTAAGTATCAAAACCTTGCAAACCTTAAAAATAATTTAATGAAAACAGATTATACGTATACATAAAATCTGTTTTCATATATATGTGTGTGTGTGTGTGTGTGTGTGTGTGTGTGTGTGTGTGTGTGTATACCAACTCCTTGTGATCAATGGGTTCATTCTGAATCAAAAACATACTTTTAAAAAATGAATTTAGGAAAAAGAATGTGATAGTAATTTTAAAAAAAAGGAAACAAAGCTTATGCATATAGGGGGTGGGGGGTTGCAGGATGGGTGGGAGAAGGAGAAAATTGAGAATCAAGTCTTGTCATATTCTGGTACAAACTCTCAATGTTGAACGCAGTGATGATGTGTTTTCATAATGTACCAATAAAGATTTGAATTTTAAAAAATGAAGTTAGGAAAGAATACCTTAGTTACTCGCGTCTTGGTGTCTTCAGACTTGGAAGAGGAGCCCTCGTTGTGGAGGAGCACTCTTCAGATAATTAGCATGTTAATGTGTAGAGTTGGGTGAGAATGTCTACTAATGTTAAAGTATCAAAGGAGATTTGCAAAGTAGAGGTAGGAATCCCATCATTTTCTTCTTCCTCTAAATTACCCACAGGAAATCTACAGGCCCAAGAGAGGAGTCAGCATTTAGCCAAAAGAGCCTCTATGTCCCTGTCGCTGCTGTGGTTGGGATGATTCTGATGAAAATGAAGATTTAGTCAAGGACTAGACTTGAGGCCATCCTGTTACATTCTGCTGAAGAACATGTCCATATTTTCCCTATGGTCTAAGATTTTTAAAAGACTTAAAGATGATGGGATAATTAATACAGCTCAAAAAATTTCAAGAATGTGCAGCCGTAAGGCTGTGTCATATGGGTTTTGGTGATTTTAGAGCTAGATTAAGAGTGAAATTTTAAAAGCACAGTGAAGACATTCTAAAAGCTTGCAGTCATTTTCTAAGTTAATTGTGTTTATTGTTACATTTTAAGTATATGTAATGGCCATATTCATCAATGTGAATTTGTACTTGCACATAATATTTCTTAATTCTTTTTTCCATTCCTCTACCTTCCTTTTCACCTATCTTTCCTTCCTTATTGTTGCTTCCAGTTTTTCCTTCCTTTGAAGAAAAAAACCAATGAAGCTTGAAGTTGTGCTATAAAATGAACCGTTTTAAAGCAATGGTCAAGGAAGACTTAGTTGCCAACGACTGACATCTTTAGAAAGAAGCCAAAAACCGTACTGTACACCAGGAAAGTAACAAAGACGTCCCGAGGAGCTTAGATACCAGGAAGGTTATTAGCCTTTTGGCAAATAAAGCTGAAGTTTAGTACCAGAGCTGGGCCAAGAGAAAAATCACGTAGGCTGCAACCAGCAGCGCCAGAAGGCAGGCGCGCCTCCGGAGCTGACGCCATCCCTGGGCGCCCACACGCGGACGTGGAGCTCCAGCCCTCGCCGCCTTCCCTGCAGCTGGGCGTTGTTTCTTTGGTCCTTCTTTCCGCTTCCCTAGTTTTTGCTTTGAAAGGTAAATGTCTACTCTATAGCTTTGCCCAATAAAGGGTATAAAATGTTTCTTTAGCATTCTTTGTTCTTTTTCATTTTGGCTTTTGTCAAATTTCTTTAAAGCCATGCTTTTAAATTAGATGCCCTTGATCTTTTTAGGTCTTTGATTGCTCTACTACCTCATTTATTTTCTTTTAGCAAAAATGGAATTTTAAAGATAAAAATTATGAAATAAATGTGTATTTATTTATCTGGATATATTATCCTTGCTTTATTTATTTATTTATTTATTTTATTTTTTGTTTTTTTGAGACAGGGTCTCGCTTTGTGGTCCAGGTTGACCCTGAGCTCAGCCTCAAACTCTCATCACAGCAATCCTCCTGCCTCTGCCTCCCGAGTGCTGGGATCACAGGCGTGAGCCACCACGCCTGGCACTGTGGTATGTGGTACTGATTGCTGCTGGGCGTGAGTCTCCACACCCAGTATTGTATGTGGTTACCGTGGAATCGATCCTGGGTCCTTGCACTTGCAAGACAGGCGATGGAAACACTGAGCTAAATCCCCGGCCCTATCCTTGCATTATTTATGAAAAACTTGGGACTGTAGATAAAGTACACATTTTATACAAAGGGAAAATAAACTGGTAGGGTTACCCTAAAATTTAACACCGAATCTAGATATAGGATAATCAATTGGGCTTGGAGCTTCCAAATGATAAAATGAAACCTATGTGTATAATTCAAAGATTTAAAATGATCACTAGATTAAAATTTATTTTTGTTACAGCTTTTGTAGGCAATGATGCTGAGATGTATTATGTGTTAGATAATAATACTCAACAATAGTCTTAAAATATTGTATGATGTATGGCTGTTTCTTACAATGCAAACACATGATGAAATACAGTGAAATCAATTTGTCAAGAAGCTCCGAGAATATTTCAAGTCTATACTCCCCTTAATGTTGCCATTGTCCGAGGGTTGGTGTCCAGACATTTACAATGGCAGTTCTCATAGCTAGTCTAGTAGAATATTAACTATAAAGGATGTTCTTAAAAATTGATCTTACTAGTATATGTTCTATAAGCATTATGATCATAATAAACATTGAGAATTTATATCAGCACATAGAACATATTAATTTTCACTTTTTCCAATTCCTGTGCCTTCCCTACTTCCTGATCTCTATACATAAGCTCAGCTTCCTTTTTTTTTTTTTTTTTAAGGTTTTTTGAGACAGGGTCTCGCTTTGTGGTTCAGGCTGGCCCTGAGCTCAGCCTCAAACTCACATCACAGCAATCCTCCTGCCTCTGCCTCCCGAGTGCCGGGATTACAGGCGTGAGCCACCACGCCCGGCACTGGTATGTGGTACTGGTTGCCGCTGGGGTGAGTCTCCACACCCAGTATTGTTATGTGGTTACCGGGGATTGAACCCGGGTCCTTGCGCTTGCAAGACAGGCGCCGGAACCACTGAGCTATATCCCCGGCCCTCAGCTTCCTTTTGTTTACCCTCAAGTTTTTTCTTTCTCTGTTTTACTTATTCATACTCCATCTTTCCCTTTTTTCACAATTGTTTTTGAGACAGAGTCTTGCTTTTTGTAGTTCAAACTGACCCTGAGCTCAGCCTTGAACTCACAGCAATCCTCCTGCCTCTGCCTCCCAAGTGCTGGGGTTATAGGCCTGAGCCACCACGTCCAGCCATCTTTCCCTTTTTTTGAACATTTTCTTCCTATTTCACAGTACTATCATATGTTTTAGCACTCATTTACACCTTCAGTGTCTCATAGCAGAGAAATGACATGGTATTTACACATCTGTGTACTATTTATTTCACTCATGATTATGTTCTTAAGGTACATTAATTTGAGTACAAATGACTGAAATTTTTTATTCTCTGTAGCAGATTAATATTCAGTTTTAATGGAAAAATACATTTTCTTTACCCAGTCTACTGTTAATAGGCATTTGGGCTGTTTCCAAGATTTAGCTATCACAAACTGAGCTGCTATAAACATGGGTGCACATGTGTCACTGTGGTATGATGCTTTTTATCATTTTGTGAATATACCCAGCAGGGAAATAGCAGAGTCAAATGGGACCTCTTATCCTAGTTTTCTGAATAATCCGCACACTGATCTCGACAGAGGTCGCACCAGTCTGCATTCCCACCAAAGCGGGAAGGGTTCCTTTGGCCCGTCAGCGCTGCCAGCATTTGTTGTTGGCTGATTTCGTGGTAGCAGCCATTCTTTACAGAGTGAGGTGGAAGCTCAGTGCTGTCTTCCTCTGTATCTCTGAAATGACCAGCGATGTTGAACATTCCTTCACGTTTCTTTGCAGCTTTTACTTCTTCATCTGGAAAATGTCTTCATTTCAGACGCCCGTGTTTGAATTGGGCCTCTAAATTGGGGTGTGCTGATTTTTTAAGTTCTTTATATACTTTAGATAGCAGCCCTTTGTCTGAAAAACAGCTGGTAAATTTTTTCCCATATTGTAGGTTGTCTTTCCACTATGCTGGTGGTTTCTGTTGTTGTGCAGAAGCTTTTTAGTAAGATGAGATCCCCGTTGGCGATTCCTTCTGCTAGCTCTCATGCTTTTGTTCATGAATCTTTTCCTAAGCTGGTGTCTCCAAGAGATCTACCTCACCTGTTCTGCAGCAGGTTTGGTGTTTCTGTTTTAATCTTTAGGTCTCCAATCCACTTTGATTTTTTAAACGTTCTTTTTGACATTTCAGGGACTCGAAGATAGAAGTTTGCCATTAACTTACGCTATGGTCTTGGAATTTGACTTCTGAAAAATAGCGTAAATCTTGACTTTGATGATAATATGACAGACTGAATAAAATTCATACTGTAAAACAGTGGTGGTGAACTTGAGGCCACAACTGGTGTGTCGCGATTTGGATCTTAAATGGCATTCAGGAGCTCGGGTGTGGAAGGCATGATCTCCACTCAGCAGTGGTCGGGCAGGGACACTAGAAGTTGATGACATCACGACTGCTGAGTTGACATGAGTGAATCCAACCACCGGGAATTTAGGGTGTCCTTCAAGCAACAGAGCTTTCTAGATAAGTGAACACTACTTCTGACTAGCTGAGGGGGAGCAGTTTCTTTGTATCACGCGCTCTCTGCCGTGTTGTTCTGCCTCACTGGAGACCCAAGTCCACAGAGCTGTCCCACCAAGGATGAGAACGTTTCTTCCTTTTAAATTGATCATATTAAATATTAAATGGATAATGTTGGCTATTTTGATAGAATATAAGAAATCTGACCTAAACACTCACACTTTTTAAAGTGATGCTTTTCATTTTCTATAGTAATGAAGATATCATGACTAAAACATTCATCTCAAGCTAAGAGTGTGTATTGTGAAACAAATGTGGTCAGGAGGGCCTGTCTTGTTGTAAGAAAAAAGTAATACCTCTATTTTTCTCAGAACTTATACCTAGTTGCTTGGGGTCCATCCCAGATTCCAATAACCACATGCCACCAAGTGGGGACCTGTCATCCACGCCACTGTGCTCTGACTACCATAGCAACATTACACAGACAGGCCCATGTCTGCAGCAGATTACTCAGGCCACTGTGACCAATTTCCTGGGACCAGATCCTGTTCTCATTAGCCATGGGCTCATAGGACCTATACTTTTCATTTTATTTATATTTTAATGTACTACAAATAGCTACTGATGAAGAAAATATGAAATAATTCTATGAAAAATACAGTTTTCATAGTAAAATAATTTGAAAGGAACAGTGGTAAATAAAATGTATGATGACTGTAAAAGAATATATTCTCTATTGTTAATCTATACCTCATCTCAAATAGTTATGCATTTTTGAATACAGAGTTTTACTTGTTAACAAAAGGTCTGATACTTGGCATTATTTTGAACAATTTCTTTCTTTCTCACTGTGTAGATTGCACATTGCGGTCCTAACTGACACCTTCAGTCCCTCATTCCAGAAAGACCACGCTATCTTACCTATGTGTACTCAGTGTTTCTCACTTAAGAACATGGTCTCAAGGTACATTAATTTACCTAGAAAGATCTAAAGTTTACCATTCTGTATGAGCAGTAATTTTTTTTATTCATCCCTCGGCAGACAGACATTTGAGTTGCTCCCAACATTTAGCGATGGCAAACTGCTGTTATCTACATGGGTGTGCATATTGTCACTGTGGCACGGTACTTGTAGCTCTTTTGGTTTCAAACCCAGAGGGGACTAGCTGGGTCAAATGGGACCTCGAAGCCCAGTGTCTTGTAGAATCTGCACATTGATTTACACTCTGTTTGCTCCAGTCTGCACTTCCACCAAGAGCAGAGAAAGGTTCCTTGATTTTCTCCACAACTTGGTGTTGGTTGATTTCTTAATAATAACCATTCTTTCTGGAGTTAAATGGATTCTTAGACTTGCTTTAATTTGCATCATTCAAATGACCAGTAATGCTGAACATTTTTCATATATGTATTTGCTATATGTACTTCCTGAGGCCACTGCTCAAATAATGCAATTTATATTGAATAATGGTCAGTCCTTTTGTTTTAAAGTTTGAGTAAATAACTAAAATAACCCAGATTCTCACCCTGTCAACTGGACCCAACATATGCACCTGCGTGAATCAAATCAGGACATGCCATTTTCTAACTGTGTTTCTGTCATTCTGCTCGTCCCAGAACTTTTTCTAGAGTGGTGTCACCACCTCAGAATAATTTTTTAAATCTAATATTGAAAAGATGTGCAAGTGGGAAATAGTGTCAGGTATTACACAAGGTCTGAATACACCGGCCCTATCTCTATAATCAAAAGATGAGGTGATGGGAAGTTTCATGGGTCTGCAGCAGGAGTGATAGGAGGCTGCCCTCAACACAGAGCACAGATGATCAAAGTTCAGATATTGACACCCGGGACTGTGAGAGCTTGGCAGAGGAAGGGAGGTGGAAACAGCACCAGAGGAATGTCCCTGAGGACACCAAACCCACAGAAGAAAGGAGACACAACCATCTCTTCAAGCAGAAGGAGCTATGGCCCTGTACAGACCTTAGTTGTGACCCAGTAATTTTTAAACTAAGTGAAAACTTAGAAATGAAAACGAGTATAAGCCAGGGGACATCAGGGTGCCTGGCCGCCATGTTTACCGCTGGAACAGCATCCATTCTGGTCTGGAAAACCAGCACTGGATTGAGAAAGTACATGGCTAACACCCTAGAATTTGTAGGGGAGGTACATTTTGTCACTGAAATCACCACATGTTGCAATCTGCGGAGCAAAAGACTCTGGGAGTCCTGCGCCCAGGCCAGGCCGCTTGAGTCAGAACTGTGGACTTGATTCCCTGGGAGGCTGCACAGCTTCCTTCAAGAATCTCATCAGTGGGGCCGGGGAGTTAGCTCAGTGGTTCCAGCACCTGTCTTACAAGTGCAAGGGCCTGGGTTCGATCCCCGGTAACCACATACAACAATGCTGGGCATGGAGACTCATGCCCCGCAGCAACCAGTACCATATACCACAGTGCCAGGCGTGGTGGCTCATGCCTGTAATCCCAGCACTGGGAGGCAGAGGCAGGAGGATTGCTGTGAGTTCAAGGCTCATCTGGACTACACAGTGAGCTCAGGGCCAGCCTGAACTACAAAGCAAGACCCTGTCTTGAAAGAAGACAGTGCCTTATCTGAAAAAAAAAAAAAAAAAACCAAAAAGCTAGGATACACACATGGACAACAAAAAGGCAAAGGAATCTGATTTCAATCATAGATAACATTTATTTTCACTTTGTCCATTAGGACAAAGGGAGCAGAAAGTGGGTGTGTTCCGAGTGGCAGAGGTAGCAACTATTTTCTGGAAGAGAGATATGTGACAACTGAGTGCAGTGTGTAAAACATCCTGTTACTTTCATTTATACTGTTTTTGTTTATGTGCTTTGAAATGCACAATGAACCACTGCATATCTCATTGGTCGTGTTAAAGAACATGCACAGCCATTGGTTTGCTCAAGAATGACTTCACTGCTAGACAGTGCTGCATATTCACATTCTTTTAGAAAACACAGGAGGAGAATGGGTAGCCTGCGAGCATGGGGCATTTGGGAGTGAGTGAATTACAGTTTCCAGTCACCAACAGGACAGGCTTTTCCTGGATTCTTGCGGTCCTCCACAGTGTAGGTGCAGTTGTCCTTGTGGAAAATGGACTGGCACCTGATTTCATCATAATGCACAGGTACAGCAACTCTGCCAGGAAGATAAGAGCAAAGCCTGTTAAAAGGAAGCTATCTGTACTTCATTTCCCAGGGGATAAAACTTTGGAATTGATAGGAATGCAACAGACAACTTTTGCTAAACTCTGCTTTTGTGACTTCAATATAAGCAGTTAAAGAACATAGGATTTACAGATTGTGGAGTACTATGGATCTTTCCTGACAATTCTCATCTATTTACTATGACAGTGTTTTCAGTTTTCTTATAAATTCTCAGGGTCATGGCTACAATGGCCGTGAGGAGAAATTCTACAATAGTACCCGATCATGGAGTATTAGCTCCGGTCCTTAAGAACCTGTGTGCACTCTGGCACTGCAGAAGAAGTACATTTCATTAACTGGTAGAGAGAAATAAAAGTGAAATGGAAGCAAGCCAAATGCCCGTCCCAACTGCATGGATAGCCCACCGCGCTGGGCCTGCACAGTGCGGCGTTGGAGCCTTTGGGGAGGAAGGACATTGCAGCACACCCCAGCATGGGTAAACCTGAAGACATCACATTCCATTTGGCAAACTACGCTCAAAAGGCCAAACACTATGGATGGAAGGGTGCAAGGCTCCCAGAGCAGCGACACTTGTGGGTGCAGAAAGGAGGGCAGTGGTGGCCAAGGACTCGGCAGAGGCGGATGGAAATGCTGCTTGGTGAAGAGTTCTACTTGAAAAAAATAAAAGGACTCTGAATTGTGAAAATATTGCACAACAATCCAAATGTACTGAATGTACTTGAAGTGAACTCTCTGCAGGAGTGAAACTCAGTCCACATCCGAAGTGAGTCCTCGTGTAGACCCCCGGGGTCTGCATGGCGGACGCACGTGGATGCGGCTCTGACAGATAACAGTGGAGCCTCCAATGGGGTGTTCGGATGTGTGGGGTTCTGATCACATGTGTGAAGGAGACAAAAAGGACTTCTCAGTTTGTGGTCCGTTTCACTTGGAATCCTAAACCATTCTACAAGATTAAGTCTACTAGGAAGACAAGAAAAATAAGATTATGAACAAGAAAAGAGGTGATATTTAGACACAGCCACATCTCCTTTGGGTCACTACTGAACTATACTCACCGACTACAGCATTTCAATCCTTCTTCATTGCAAGAACAATCCAAACAGTAATCAGACGTCCAATTAGAGGGATTCAAGTGTTCCACTCCATGAATATCAACGCACACTGAAAAATCCACATGTCATCATCTCGGAGTCTTAGATGGAGCTCCAGATCTGGTACAGTTTTACAGATCTCTAGACAAGTCTCAGCCAAATAAAGTTGAAAAGTAATATCTAAAATGCAGATCAGGTGGAAGCCTCATTTCCCTCATCTCTCTATCTATCCTCACCCACCTTCCACATTCCTGTAGTAGGTCAAAGGCTTTCATCTGCAGTCAAGTCCTATCTGCTGAACTCTACTAACATAATCAGTGTTAAAAACGAAAACATACCATCAAACATATCCCCGCGAGATTCTTTCAAGGGGAATTTGTAGCACCGGGCGCTGAATGAAATCTCCGTAGTAGCCAAGATGAGCAGATAGCCCAGGAGAGTTTCCTGTAACGTAAGGAATGTCAAGGGGCACAGTGAGTGGATCAGACTGTCATCCAACACTGGAGGGTCACAGAGAAGCTTCCCGATGGCCTCTGGCAAGTGGTTCTGAAGGCAGAGATTATTCACTGCAGTGTCCAGTCAGGGAACCAGACCAACACGGTCAGTGAGCACCTGATGGACAGAATCGGAGGGTGTCAAGAATCCCTCAGCTGCAACAACAATGTGATTTCTTATTTGATGATATTTTGAAAAACTTGAAGGTAAAGGAGGTTATTTTAGCCGTTTTACAGAATATGTATAATATGAATGAGAGAAATGAGGGAAAGACGTAGAGGTTTTGAAGGCAATAAAACATAGGCCAAGACAAAGATGGTATATACAGTTGGAGGTGGGCTGGAATGAACAAATTTTAAATGTGATGAGAAAGACACATTACAGCAGTGTCCCAGTAACTTTCCTCATCCAAAACACAACACCCCAGACTTGCAGTTTAAAAGGGAAGAGGTTTATTTTGACTCACAGCTGGTAGAGGCTTCAGTGCTCGCATGGTCAGTAGAACAGTGGAATGTGCTGATGCTGAGGAAATCTCCTGATATTCAGGTGATCTGAGAGCAGAGTAGTTAAGGCATCAGCTGAAAGAGAGACACACCCACCCTTCCCAGTCACACCCACAATTACTCAATTCTTTTGACCAGATACCACTTTTTCTGAGCGATTCTACTATAATGCCCCTGGGATCAAATTACATTCCAAGAAACTCTACTTGGTGGGCATGAGGCTTTGGGTGAATACCTAGAAAATTAAATCACCAATCCTGGCCCACCTAAAGATTCATGTACATCCCTTTATCCAAATTACATTTAATCCCCTTTTAAGAATTGCCAAAGTCCCAACAATTTGAATGTTGCTGAAATGTGTACATCCAAGGTCTCATTGGAGATTTAAAGCAAACTTTTAACTGTGAGCCATATAAAAATTTTAAAAATAAAAGTAGAGAATTTGCAGCATGCACTAGCACTGTGTAAGAATATCCATTGCAAAACTGGAGAAAAAGGAAATAGAAAAGAATGGGACCTAAAGAAAAATCCAGAGAGGCAGACATAGTTCAACTGCAGCCCGAGGGGCAAGAGACAGAAAGATACAAGCTCCAAATTGTTTGGACGGTGCCGCCCTTGGGGCATTGTGATGTGTCCAGCTCTCCCAGCTTCTATTTTGGGCTACTTTGCTCAGTCCTTGCAGTTTCTCTTAGCCATTCCACTTTCCTGATTTCTCCAGCTTGTTTTGGTCTTCACTGCACTTTCAAGTTCGGTGTGACAAAGTCATACATTATCCACTCCAAAGCTACCTTCCTGGCTCTAAGGCTTTCTTCAGCAATCTGGGCGGAAACCTCCAGGACTCTGTAACTCTTACAGGGTGTACACCCCTAAAACCACACCACCAACATAGCGCTGAATTCTGCCACTCGCTCCGGTCGTTGCCAACAATCTTTCATTATGGCTCCAGAAGCCTCTGGGTGCCTACATAGTAGGGGCACGCTGGGGAGCTTGAGGAGTGCTAGGAAGCTGTGCCTCAGTATTCTGCTGAGAACCCAGGTTCTGATTGCCCTCTGTTGATGCGCTAGGTCTGAGGGCCACTAGTAAGCACAGTGGCTCTCTTCCTTTCTCAATCCACTTTCATTTCAGCTCAGTACATAGTGAAAGACATAGGTCTAGTTTTAATCCTTGGCAGATTGAAGCCTAGTTTTTCCAGCACTTTTTATTAAAGGGGCTATCTTGCCTCCATTCAAGGTGTTTGGTTCCTTTGTCCAAGATGAATTGGTTCATTATGTCTAGGTTCGTTTCTGCATCTTCTAGTCTGTTCCACTGATCCTGTCTCTTTCTGTGCCAGTACCGTACTGATTTCACCACAATAGCTTTATAGTATAGTTTCAAATTGGAGATTATGATACCACCTGCAATGTCTTGTCTAGACTTGCTTTTGTATTTCTAAATTTCTTCTGATTGCAGATAAATTTTTGGTTATTTTCTCTACTTCTTTGAAATATGTTTCTGGGATTTGAGTTGAGATTTCATTGAATCTACATAGTAGATTTCGGAGTATGCTCATTTTGACAAAATTGATTCTCTCCATTTTCTGATATTCACTCTTTTTGGAGTGCTGTAGTTTTTAGAGCAGAAGTCTTTCCTGTCCTTTGTTTGACTGATTCCCAGATTTTCATTTTGTGGTGTTATTGTAAAAGGAATTGATTCCCCCAATTTCTCTCCCAATGCATCTGTTGTTCAGGTATACAAAAGCTATTGATTGTTGAATACCTTTCACATAGCTACCCTACTGAATGTGCCAATTTAGTCTAGTGTTTAGTGTTTTGGATTTTTAGGATATGTGTAGAGCATCATGTCATCAGAAAATAATGATAGTTTACTTCTTCCTATCCTATCTTTTTTTTTTTTTAGTTCTTTCTCATCTATAATTGTGTGGATAATGTTTCCAGCACTATATTGAATAGGAATGGTGATAGTGGACATCCTTGTCTTGTTGCTGATATTAGCATGAATGTTTTCAGTTCTGACCATTCAGTATGATTCTGGCTGTTGGTTTTTCATAAATAGCTTTCATCAGGCTGAGATAAAGACAATTTATTCCATTTTCTGTAAGGTTTTAATCATGTACAAGTGTCAGATTTTATTGAATTTTTTTTTTTTTTGCATCTATTGACATGATCATGTGGTGTTTGTCCTTGTGCTGGCTCTGTGGTGATTTCACTCTTTTAATTCCTAATTGCATGGAACTAAGCCTTTTCTCTCCTTTTTTGAGAAGTTTGGCTAAAGATTTGTCAATCTTATTTGTTCTTTCAAAGAACCAACTCTTCAATTTATTGGTTTTCTGTATTGTTTTCTTAGTATCCACTGCATTGACTTCTGCTCTGAATATTATGATTTCCTCCTTTTTTTTGAGTTTGTCTTCCTCTTCTTTTCATAGGAGCTCAAGGCTCAGCGTTAGTTCATCTGGGCTTGCACTACTTTCCTCTTGCGGGTGTACATTTCTATTATTCTCCCTTGTAAAACTGTTTTCATTGTTGCCCACATATTCTTGTATGTCAAGTTAGCATTATAATTTAATTGTAGGAACTGTTAATTTCTTAACTTCTTCTGTGACCCACTGGTTGTTCAAGAGAGTTTTGTTCAATTTCCATGTGTTTGTGAGTTTATTGGAACTTCTTTTGGTATTGATCTCCAATTTTAAAGCACTATGAGGTGACAGGGGATTCCAATTGCTTATTATTTACTTAAACATGTTCTATGAACAAGCATGTGGTGTACTTTGGAGAACGACTCATGTGAACCTGAGAATGTATATTCTTATTTTGTGGGGTGGAATCCTTTTTAGATATCTGTTAAGTCCATTTATTCCAAAGGTTGGTTCAGGTCTAGTATCTCATAACTGACTGCCTAGTAGACTGTCTATTAGTGACAGTAGGACATTGAGGTCCCCCACTAAAATTATATTGGTGCTTATTTGGATTTTCATGTCCATTAATATTTTCATACAGTTGGATACAGGAGCTTTTGGTGCATATATTTTTGTGAATATCATCTGTTCATCTTGGATTGTTCCATTTATAGAGGAACAGTCTTGCTTAGTTAGTTTTGGTTTGAAATTTAAATTGTCTGCAAATGAAGTAGACACTCCTTCTCTCTGGGTTCCTGTTACGTGGAGAACTGTTTTGATCTTTTTACTTTGAGTCTGTAGATTTATTTTTGAATTAGGTGTGTTTCTTCTATACAGCGTATTGTTGGGTCTTGCTTCTTAATCCATTCTCTTGGTCTGTTTTTTTTAATTGATGCACTGAGGCCATTAACATTAATATATATTACTGATATATTCTGATTTTTTCACAGTCGTGATATTTTCCTGTTGTTGGCTCTTTTGTTCTTTGTTTTTCCTCCTTTCCATTTAATTTTGTACCTTGCCCAGTAATTTCACTCTGTTAGGCTTTCTAGAGTTATGAGCTTCATTATCTTTATCTAGGATATTGTTTGGAAATTTTTGAAGTGCTGGCTTGGTGTTTGTGAAGTTTCTGAGGTGTTGTTTTTTGTAGAAGAAAGTATCTTATTTTCCCACAGATTTTGAAAGCTAGATTTTAGGATACATCAATCTGGGTTGGAGTTTATTGTCTTTTAGGGCATAAAAATATGTAACTCCAGGCTCTTCTTTACTTGAGTGCTTGTGTGAAAAGTCTGCTGTGGTTCAGGCTTTCCTGTGTATGTGGTTTGTTTTCTTCCCTCTAATTGCTTTCAGCATTTCATTCTTTTTGGGTTTCTGAAATCTTGATTATTATCTGCCTAGGTATAGTTTTTTTTTTTTTTTTTTTTTTTTTTAGATCTCAGATAGATGGAGTTGTATGCCTTGCTTACCTGTATGTAAAATTCTTTTCCCTTTCTTGTGAAGTTTTCTGCCATTATGCCTCTAAATAGTTTTTCACGTCATTTGCAGTATCTCCTCTTTCTTTATTGACTCCAGTCAGTCTTATGTTATTATTCTTTGCATTGTCTAGCAGCTGCTGGATTAATTTCACATGTTCCCTTGCTATTTTGAAAAGAATCACTCCTTTTCTAGTTACAGGCTGCAATTTTGTCTTTTCTGTCTGATATTTACCTTCACATTCATTCACTATACACAGCAAACCCTCATTGGAGTTTGTAATCTCCTAGAAATCTGTTTAAAACTGATTAACAGGGCCGAGGATGTAGCTCTGTGGTTCCAGTGCCTGTCTTGCAAGCGCAAGGGCCCAGGTTCGATCCCTGGTAACCACATACAATACTGGGTGTGGAGACCCACACCCAGCAGCAACCAGTACCACATACCACAGTGCCGGGCGTGGTGGCTCACGCCTGTCAGCCCAGCACACGGGGGCAGAGGCAAGAGGATTGTGATGTGAGTTTGAGGCTGAGCTCAGGGCCAGCCTGAACTACAAAGCGAGACCCTGTCTCAAAAACAAAAACAAAAACAAAACAACAACAAAAAACCAAAACTGATTAACAGACGGCATTACTTTCATAAACTGGTATTAAATCATGTTCCTGGTCTGTTCTTTAGAGTCAGCAATCATGCCTTCAGTATGAACGTTATCTCTGTCATCATCTGAAAAATTATCTCTGCTTTCCTTTTTGCTAGATCCTCTTTTGCTACCAACTCAGTGTCCTGATGTCATGTTTTGGGTTGTTCCATTTCTTTATTCCCTAGATTGCCCTTTGGTGGTGATCTCAGAATCTGGATTTGAGATCTGTTTAAATTTCTTTTCATTTCTATTTCTTTTGTTGTTGTTGCTAATGTTTTGGTTTAACTCCTGGGTTGATGTTTGGACAATGGTTATCGAAAGTACCTTTCTTCCCAATATTTAGAACCCTTACCTCATGGCAACTTCCTGGGCTGTCTTCCTTGGATTTGTAATGGCCCTCAAGCAATCTCAGTTCTGGTATACCATACAGGGCACTTAAACCCAGCAATCACGTCACCTTGGTGAAAGTAAGACACTCAGTATCGTCAACACAGTTCAGGAAATGACAACCTGTGGCAACCACTATTCTGATACATTTAAACTTATGTGTTAGATTTTTGAACATGTGGTGAAATTTAAAACTAATCAGAAATATGTTTACAGCGTACAAGCTCTTCAGTAGAGTGGAATCACCATTTGAGAATAAAGCTTAGAGAGAGTTATAAAAGTAGATAAATACTAATGGAATTATAGGGCATATAAAGATCATACAATCTCCTGGAGACCGATAGAGCCTGGAGGATAGAAAACAGAATATGAAACAGAACAGGCTAACAGCAGAAGACAAATAGAAACTGAACTCACTCTTCCATCATAGTACAGAAGAAAGACAGAGTAGGGAGGGCCAAGACACGCAAACTTCAGGAAACTAGTGCTGACAGGAAGAAAAGAGAAAAGGAAGGAGCAGAAGAATAGAGGCACCCATAGCAACAGGCAAGCAGAAAATTCTTTTCACCATCCTATAGAAATAAAACAATTGCAAAAAAAGAACAACTGAAATTAGACAGATTCTAGAAGAAATATGTGAAGAAATGAAGAATAAATAGAGGGAAAAAATAGGGAAAAAAGGCAATACCAAAAGGGCCTTTCAAGATGTGAACCTACTGTCATCTATAGACAATGTGGTAGGTCTGTATTGGAGCCTGCTAGTCACAGAGACAGCTGTAGTCCACTGGGATTCAGGCTGGACTGAATCCACATTCACATTCATTCACTATACACAGCAAACACTCATTGGAGTTTGTAATCTCCAGCGAGGCCTGAGTTGAGTTCCCTGACCTCCTGTAGACTTGAATTCTGCAGTGTGCCACCATAGGTGTGTGCCACCCTTCCCCCAAAGTGAGCCCCGCATCTGGTGGGGGTGTTGGCCTCCCAAGCACACCAGTGGCTGTAGTCCACAGGTGTTTTTCACTTTTCCAATGGGTACTTTTTCAATATGGTGGACAAGAAGCAGGATGAGTTGTTAGAGTGGTGGGGCTGTGGCAAGGTGGCCCGGGTACAATGGTCCAGCGGGTGATGCTATTATCAGGGCAGACTCTTACAGCCCCTAAGAGTGGTTTCCATGTCCTCTGGTGCTTTTGCCACACAGATCTTAATCCCTTTACAATGCTACCCATGGTGACAACTGTGAATGACGTACTTCCTCACTGGCTGACATGGATCCTCCATCGGTCCCGGGATGATCAATATATATCACTATGAGCAGGGTCCACAGTCCAATATGTCCACTGCTCCATTTCACTAGTGAAGTTTTCCATGGATTTCTGTGTGTTACCAGATTTGGCAGCCTTTCCCTTGCAGAGAGTCGGGCTCTGGGAAAGAGTGTTGCTTGGTACCCGCCCCCTCTAAAGTTTCTCTCTTCACTCTCCCTGTAGATGTCAGTTCTTGCCTCCTACCCTTCCCAGGTCCCAGAGACACACTTCTGTCCCTTTTCTCCTTCTCTGAGTGCTATCTTCCGGTGTGAGGTCACCAAATTTCAGAGAAGTTCCTTCTCTGCTGCTCACCACTTTGCCCTCTCCACCGAAATCTGAGTTCCGGCCTTTTGACCATGGACCTGGAACTCCTCAAAGCCAAGATAGTTGCCCTTTCACATCATTTCCATGGCTCTGACTGCTCTCCCGGTGCAGCTCCCTCAAAAGACTGTTCTTCAGGGCTTCAGGATTGGAGGCGAGGTCTGTGCGAGTCATCCGAGTTACGGAACTTGAGTCTCACGAGTGGGTTCTTGCTTTTCTTCCTTTGCTCTGTTCTCATGCTCACATTTTGGAATGCTGGAGAGCAAAGTTGCTTTCACCCTTGATGTGTGCTTTGACTTTTATCCTCTTCTCTTCAGCTTTCCACATGGCTGAATGTTGACTTCCTACAATATTTTTTACTTGAAAGATGAGTTGTACTTCTAACAGTGAATTGATCTTCTTGACTATAAAGTTAGGTCAAGTCTTGCCTTGAATTCCTCGGATTAGACAGTACTTTTCCTTCAGTCAAACCAGTGCCTAACACACCGACATAGGTGTTTCACAATAAAGTGAATTAAATGCTCACTTCTAAAATTGACTTGATGATAAATCACTCTTGGCACATATAAAAGTCACAACATAAATAGATATACATAAGATTTTGTCTTTCATATCTATGCTCCAGGAGATAAATCTGTATTCACTGGACTCAGGAGATTGGGAATGTTCAGGATCTGCTCCATCTGCGAATCTCCTGCTGATGGCGGAAGCAAAGATAAACTTGTTGCTGCCTAAGAGTTACTGGGCATGGGCTCGAATTAGGTGTATTGTGTAGCTATTGCACCTGAGTGCTAAGATCGGCAACAATATTCTGTTAGCTATTGCTATGACTGAAACTGCTGAAGCTATAAGTCTTGGAATCGGGTGGGAGCATCATTCAAAACTGTTGGCTAAAATCCTAAATATGAGTTCTGAGTGCTGTTGGTCAAGTGACACTTATAATCCTGCACCAGAGATGACACCTGGTGTTCCCTCTGCTGATAACTCTCAGGGTAGATTTGGAACCACACTCGTGCCTAAGAATCTGGAATTGGTACACACTCTGCCACCAGCATAAAGAGCCAAACTTGCCAGATATATAAGACAATGGGTGGAAAGGGTAATCAAAGAAAGACTGTTCAGCTGACTTCTCTGAGACAGGAGAACTTCTGAGTGTGGCTTTTGTCACGGACACTGTTGAAACCAAACTCTCCCCTAGGGCCTCATTCCAGCTCACTCCTCAAGTAAATTAATTTAAAGGTGTCTGTCTGCTTTGATTGTCTTATTATAGTAATCCTGAGGATTTCTCATGAGTTTTTGGCTGTTTATTCTTTTTGTCTGTTCAGCAAACACTAGAAAAAATTTTTTCCACAAATCATTAAACTGTACTAATAAAGTTAATTTTAAAAGATTTTTGATAGTTAATTAACCATTCTAAAAGGTATGATCTCTGAGAATCTTTAAAAAATTACTGAATACCGGGCCGGGGAGTTAGCTCAGTGGTTCCGGCGCCTGTCTTGCAAGCGCAAGGGCCCGGGTTCGATTCCCCGTTAACCACATAACAATACTGGGTGTGGAGACTCATGCCCAGCAGCAACCAGTACCACATACCACAGTGCCGGGCGTGATGGCTCACGCCTGTAATCCCAGCACTCGGGAGGCAGAGGCAGGAGGATTGTGATGTGAGTTTGAGGCTGAGCTCAGGGCCAGCCTGAACCACAAATGCGAGATCCTGTCTCAAAAAAAAAAAAAGTAATACTGCTAGGCGTGGTGGCTCACATCTGTAATCCAGCACTAGGGAGGCAGAGGCAGGGGGATTGTCCCAAATTCAAGGCCAGCCTGGGCTACATAGTGAGTTCAGGGCCAGCCTGAACCACAAAGCAAGACCCTGTCTCAAAAAAAAAAAATTACTGAATACCTGAGGCAGGATATTATTGACGACACTTTGCAAATGAAACTAACTATGCTATCAATAAGATGAAATCCATTTTAAAGGAAAGAAACAAAGCCAAGGAGAAGAATTGTAGAAAGGAAGTTAGTGACTTCCTACCTATGTCTCTTGTGAAATTGATGCTGTTAACAAAGTGGTGATACTCTTGCATTTCTGAAGTTGCTGATTTGTTTCTTGGGGAGTTGATAAAGCCAGGGAACTTCTTCGTGTACATTTTATAATTTTTATAATTTGACTCTGTCATGGTACTTCAGTGTATCCCTCTTGTTACAACTCCACATACTCAACAGTCTTGTCTCTATTTTTTACTTCCTTTACATTCTTACTATGTATTTTTTTACCTCAAAAAATGATATCCTAAGACTGATTTAGAGCCAATGATGATGTTTACTTTAGAAAACTATTACATTATCGTAAATGCAACTAAGTTGTTTTGAATCAGAATATTTTTTTACTGTAATAGGAGTCTTCATTGACACGAACATCAAGGGACAGAAAGACCCTGAGTGAGAGTTCATGGCCACTTGTCCACAATTCTGGGTATTACCATGTTCATTCCTCTTCTCTGTGAGGTCGAAGGGCAACGTGACAAGAAGTCCAAGACTTCAGGAAAGTCAGGTTAGAGATTTTCACGCACCAGGTGTGATGATAGATTACGAAATATTTCGTAAAATACTAAGAACCTATCATTGAAAATAGCAAGTACAAGGAGACTTTCTCATTTATGATTCACATACCAATTAAAAATATTTCAGACCAAAATTGCCAGAACCCTCGTAGTGAACAACCACCCCCCAGTAGTCCCACAGATAAAGGATTAATAACCAACAAACAATAAAGTCAGAACCTTGAGTAAAAAGGCTGAGCCCGGGCTCGACTCTTGCTACTCTGAGCAGCGGCAGCCAAAGGCCAGATACTGCAGCAGCAGAAGCAGGAGCAGAAGAAGCCATAACCTGAGCTCACAGCACCTTTATTTAGTATCAAGCCTTCATTCCATAATCCTAGCATGCATAAAACAGGGCAGTCCCACAATAATCCCTGTAGTTGAAGATTACATAGGGCAGGGCAGACCTCCTTAAACCCCAGTAAATCCCAGTAAGTCCCAAGGCCAGTAATCCTAGTACAGTAATCCTGTGGTTTAAGATCTCACAGAGTAGGGCTGATGTCCACAATAATCTCAGTAGCTGATCCCGAGAGCAGGGCAGACATTCTCAAATCCAAGTAAATAAATCCTAGTAAGTAAGTCTTAAGTCCGAGTAGATTGTCTGCAAGTCCTGATAGCGAGAAAGAAAATACTTTAGTTACTATTGTTTTGTGTCTTAGATACGACAGCGAAGGAGCTCCTTTAGGAGTTTTGATCAGTATGCCTTAAATGACTAAGATGTCTGTGTGCAGAGCTGAGCAAGAATCTGACACGGGGTAAAAGTATCAAAGGAGACAATGGAGGCAAGGATAGCAAGGTTTCCGTACATCTTGTTGTGGCCCCGAGGACGCCTGCAGGCCCGGTGAGGAGTCAGCACTCACCCAGAGCAGCCTCACATCTGACAGCTGTCCTCAGGAGGATTTAGAAAGAGAGGAGTGTCCTGGGGACTGGACTGTAGACCATGCCTCTTACATTCTGGCAAGAAAGTAGGCTGCGTTTTGTCCATGGTCCAACCATTTATACAAAACTGAATTTAAAGGTGATAGAATAATTAATAAGCTTGGAGAAAATTTTAAAACGCACAAAATTCAGGCGGCCATGTGTAGTGATAGACAATATTTAGCCAGATTTACTGTGAAAATCATGCAGAATGACCATAAAAGTTGAGGAACCTCTGTAGGCACTAAAGGTTCCACAGAGTAAGTGTGAAGAAGGTTTGGCGCGAGGGAAGGAGGCCCGTATTGGGTCCCCACCGATCGGCTGTTTGCGATCCGTCAGGTCCACCGAGCTGCTGTAATCCTGAAAGAGCACAGGCCTGGTCTCTCTGCTCCCCGCAGGGATCCGAGCCACTTCCAGACGGTCACCAAAGGAGGCAATCACCGCAGCAGTTACTCTCACCATGGAGAACGGGCAAGAAAGGCACACCATCATCATTTCAAGTCATCCCACACAGCACGTCAGCGGGTGACGAGCACCAGCACCCCCGGCCTGAGCCCCGGCCTCACTTCCTGGTGGGAACTTCTTCAGTTTGTCCTGCCCTGCGCTGCTGTGACCTCAAGCAAACCCAGAGAGACGTGGGGACAGAGTTGTCAGGATGCTCACCGAAGAAGATACATAATAAACACGAACCTCTCGAGAGAAGAAGGATATGATTTATCTCAGAGATACACTTGTGTTTAGCTTCCCTAACAGGTCGCCGCACATAGACAGCGGAAGCCGAGGATGTGAGAAGAGAGAAGTAGCGGCGCTCCACGGGGACTGATACATGATGGCTGACTGCACTGCTGGAAGCTTTCAAAACTTACATTTATTTTGTCCCCTCTTTTAAATATTTTGGGCTTCCTAAAGTTCGTTCACTAACTGCAAAAGCAATTAGTACATTTAAAAAATATACACATTCAAGTGTTTGCTCAGGAATGATTTCCTCCTAGGCCAGGCTACACAGTCACAGTCTGACGCGCCGGAGGAGGAGAAAGTCGGCCAGCAGAGTGTTAAACCGATGCTATCCAGGCACTGGGCTTTGCTCGACTGCGGCACTCTGCTATTGTGTAGGTGCCGTTTTTCTTATGGAAAATTAAATGGTCTTTTACTTTGTCACAATATGCAGGTACAACAATCTAGAAAGGAGATAAAAACAAGTTCCGATGGAAGGACAAGGACACCCACCACCCTACCCCACTGCCTAGGCAGTCTCTGCACAGAAGTAGCTCATGATCCCATAGTTGGAGGCTGCTCAGTCATTTCAGCTGGGAGCTTCTGGGCAGCTCTCCAGACACTTGAATCTGTGTGTCCCACAGAGTCACATGGATCAGCCCTCGCAGAGGTCCCATAGTTCTCCTTGGACATACACAGGCGGGACACACCCTCACAGGCTCAGGGGAGGGCTGACTGCCATAGCTGAGGCCAGAAAGCTTCCTCTGACCTGTTAGGCTTCTCATCCACCACATTCATGAAGTCATAGCATTGCTATTTCTAAATGTAGAAGGGAAAACTGTCCATACCTAGCATGGAGGACTGACATCCAAGGAGCTAATACCACCAACAGGAGCAAGAAACCACCTAGGCAAGATCATAAACCCAAGGGAGATCATCTAATCAGGGACACTCTTCCAAGGAAATCCTCCTCACCATCTGTCGGGCACAGCAGGGTGCTTATTGCCTTGTTGAAGACCATACTTGGATTTTAAATGCCCCAAGAGGATGGAAGAAGCCATCTGCAGTGATGCTTGGGATAATATCTGCCTACCATGTGAAGGAACCTCTAATATTCCCAGGCTATCTGCTGGGGAATACTCTGCTCTTTCTAAGGAAACACAGCTCAGGTTTCCCAGACACCCATGACCTTTCAGAAGATTCATATCCTTCTTCCCCAACTCCAGAGCTCCTGTCTTCCAAGATTTCAGAGGCATCTAAGGTCAAGTAGGCGGATGTGCCAATGAGTGCAAAGGTGTTTTCCTCCACCCCGAGTGCTCATGGGTCCGAGGAGCTCCAGACATCTGAGTTTGATTCTTGCCCGCACTTCCTTCTGTGTCCAGTGGACAGTCAAGTCTTCCTGACTTATTTCTCACTGCCTCCAGCCTTAAGCCAGGCCCTGAAGACTAATCTGTCATTCCCTCAGGCCCTGTTGTCAGTGAGATGAAAGGCCCAGTGCAGAGCAGATCCTATCACTCTAACTTTGGCGTCACCACTACTGGAATTCAACCCTGCAATTTTTTAGACCTATGTGCAGCTCACACAATGTCAAGAGAGAGGAGGATCTCCTCTGTTATTTCTTCTGGTTTTTAACTTTGTCCTGGTTGGAAACACACTCAAGTGCACCAGCACTGAGGACAAGGGCCTGGGGTAAGCACCACGCTGCATCTGCCCCGAACACTGACTTATCCCTGAAATGATGTGCGCATGTCACAGAATGTTGCTGTCCCCAGACCTGGACTGAGAACAGAGCTCATGAACAGGGAAACACTTCCTGTTATTATTTCAGATCCGAGGCAGCGCCTAGTGACAGGACCCACACGTCCCCCCAACACTGTGGGAATGGGTCTGTGGGGCTAAGTCCAGGAGTGACTCTGGCCTCTTCCCCCGAAAGGTTTTATGTGTTGCACTGAATGGACAGTCTGTGAGCAGACTTTCTCTGCTCCTTACTTTTTATTCTAGCTTTGCTTCTTTCTCTGTTTCACCTCTTTGACATCACATTTATTTTTCCAGTGGTGGTTTCCTCTACCACCTCACGTAGTCACACACTAACTGACCTTGATCATTGACACCTTTGAGTGCCGTTTTTGCACTGTGATAATTCAGACCACCTGACTGGTAAGTTTAATGCCAGGCCTAATGCCAAAAGAGACAGGACCCAAAACTCAGAGTAAAGCAACATGTTCAGGTCAGGTCTGTTGCCCCATACTATTATTATTTAAATGGACCAACTTTCTACCTTTTCATAATAATGAAAATGTTTTTTAATTTTCGGGTGATGGTGGCTACTTATTTTTAAAAATTCAATCATGTGCACATTTAAAATGAGGGGACTTTATTGTGCATAATTTACACCTTATGCTGATTTTGTAAAATAGAGTGACTGAACGTTTAGTGAAGAACACACTATCGGACCATTTATCTCCTACAGTCACATTCTTCATTAAGAAAGGGTAATACAAATTATTGTGGATCGTTACAGCTGCGAACCAAAAGATGATGGCGACGAGCAAGACTTTAGTCAAGGAATCCAGTGCTCCACGGTGACGGTTCCCAAGGGAATCTCTCCTACATGGCCACAGGAAGGATGATTTTTGCTTTAAAAATTTTCAGAGAAATTTGTTCTATAAAATATTTGGCTTAACCATTAGAAAAGATCAAAGCCCTTTGTGATAGATAACTATTGTGTCAGCTTGAGTCAGAAAGGCCGGTGTGATGAGATTAGCAGAGGTCTTCAGAATGGATTTGCTGCAGACAGGGACCCACCTTGAGTGTGAGGGGCGCCGACCAATAACTGTGCCCTGGTGGGGATACAAAGGAAATGAAGAGGGAAGGCTTCCTTATTTTTCTTGGGAGAAGCTCATCTTTGCCTTTGTCTAGCACACCAGCACAGACTCGTCAACCTTCCACCACAGAACTCAGCCTACCGATACGTACTTGCATGGAACACTACACTGAGCTCCAGGCTTTCAGACGCTGACTGGGTCCTTGGAATCTCCAGCCCTTCTGCACTATTTTACACCTGACACTGTAAGTAACCCTTATAACCCTACCTTGTAAATCGTATACATTTATATTTCATATTAAATGTGTTTTTCTAGTGGGTGCTGACTGATACACATTTGAAGTTCATAAAAGGCTAATCTGTGATTTGTAGTTAAAAGCAGCTGAAGTAATCTAATGGCTAAATACAATCAGTGCCTTTGGACTCCAATGCAAATATGGGAAAATATTAGCATCGATTTTTAAATATGATATATGGATAATATTATGTTACCAATATTAGATGTTATTTCATATGGCAAGTATTATGTAGCTTTTATGCTCAGATGTAGAAATATATATATCATGATAAAACAGAACATACAATATTTGATTCCAATTATAAATTGACCCTGAAGTAGTCAAGTTGTTTTTCCCAATATTTTTAAAATTTGAAGCTGGTATAAAATAATTGTAAATACCTGTAGGGTACAAAGTGACTTTTCAGGACATCTATAGAAATTAAGATGAGCAGGTCAGGTTCTTTGGAACACGCAGTTCTTTTGGCATTAGTTCTTATTATGCCCAGCATAGAAGATATTCTCTCCTTGATATACTGAAATCTTAAATTTATGTAGTATATATTTTACTTAAATAGAATATAAATAAAAAAGAAGTGATTATGGAAGGTACCTAATCTTTCATGTGTGTTTGATAGGTAATGAACTAGGATAATTTTGACATCTCTGGTGACGACTATGTTGCTGGGAAACAGGGTCCATCAAAGGATACAATTTAATCCCTCATGGGAGAGTGAACAGCCAGGGGACAAAGCAGGGACATCACAGACCTTGTGCTCAAATGCTCCTAGAGGGCTGCTGGGTGACCTTGGTTTTGTGTCTTGCTCACTGCAGGCCCAGGGTGCATCACAAGTGTGCATGGGTCAGTGCAGAGCAGGGGCCAGGACACTTCCTGCTGTGGCGGGGTCTAGATACCCCCAGAGCCCCATGCAGTCATATGGGGCTGAATCTAGAGTGTGCAATGCTTCGATCAAGGGCAGTGATTACTAAACCACTACACATGAGTGATTGGCATGGCACTGTCCTAATCCTAGCTGTCCAAGTAAGATAAAAGCTGCAGAAGAACATTCCTCAGGCCCTTGTTTTTTTGCTACCATCTCAGCACCATAAATTGTTTCACCTCTCCCAAGCCACTCTGCCTTGGGACCAGGCAGTTATGGACTGAAACCTCTGTGAAATCAAATAAACCTTTTCCTCTTTAGCTTTGGATGCCTGGTATTTTGTCGCAACAACGAGAGAAAAGTAATTAAGACACCTCCGTACCCTGCTCAGAGAGTCTTGGCTTGCAGACACTAAGCACAGAGGAATTTGGACAGCGTCGTGCAGAGGGTGCCATAGGTGCCAATATGGTCCTAGAAAAGCAGAACCAAGTCATAATTACTCTATATACAAAGTTAAAATGACAGGTCATGTGGTAGGTGGAGAATCAGTTCCAGGGAAAGAGGTGCAAGTTCTTACAGTGGGGACAAATGACCGCATGTTCTTAGGGTGCGACAGCATGCTGCATGACACAGGAGACACAGCAGAACGAAGGAAGGAAGCACTCGGAAGACTGGCCTCCTGCCCCTACCTGTTTTAGGAGTGGGTCCAAAGACCTGATGGAGAGAAACTGTTACTTCTCTTCCATAGGAAGGAATGCTTGAGAAAAGATTACTTCTCTTCTCTATCTGATAATCCCAAGACAGAGTGAAGAAAACGAAGCTGAGAGAGACTCAGCCACTTCCGCAAGGATACACATCTCCTGCACAAAGGTGGTGAGGTTCAGACTGATGCAAACGCCACTCTAGCGCTGAGGCTTCTCTCACTGCCCTGCCACAGCCAGCTGTCACTCTTCTACATGCAACTTTCAGAAGCCTCCGAGGAGAGCACTATGGACAGGCCAGGATGACTGAGCACCATCTTCCAATGAGGCTACGGTGCTCCTTTCTGTAAGAGAAATCATTGACTTTCCCAGAACCTGGTCAGGACATGGTCATACTGTACATTCAAATGTCAAATGCTAAAAAACACAGCCAGGAGCCACTGAAACAAGATGTAGCTGTACCAGGAAGTGGTTGGCCATTATGATGTGTGGGAGGCTGCTCCAGGAACCCACCCCAGTCTTCATGTCATACATTTTTTGCTCTCTTGTGCACAAGCCACCAATTCTCACATGGCTGTAGGCAGAATTTTTCAGACACTTCCATGCGCATGGAATTCATGCTTTCCTTTTAAGTCACCTGCTGCTACTCTAGTCACCGTCGCTCACACGTGACTCTCTGAGAAGCTTAATTTTTTTAAGTTCCTTGTATATTCTGTATAGTAGTTCTTTATCTGAGAAACAGCTGATAAAACTTTTCCCACATGTTAAGTTGTCTTTTCACTCTTGGTGCTTTCTCTTGCTGAGCAGAAGCTTTTTAGTAAAATGAGATCCCAACTGATCCCTTCCGCTGGTCCCCATGCTGCTGAGGTTTTATTCAGAATGTTTTTCCCTAAGCCATTGCCTCCAAGAGTTCTGCTCAACCTGTTTGGCAGCAGGTTCAATGTTTCTGTTTTCATATTTGGGTCTCTAATTCACTTTGATTTTAGTTGAGTATGTAGTGAAAGAGAAAAGAGAGCGTTGATCTTCAGTTGATTGCAGTGCAGTTTTTCTTTTTTTTTTGTTGTTGTTTTTTGTTTTTTGAGACAGGGTCTTGCTTTGTAGTTCAGGCTGGCCCTGAGCTCAGCCTACAACTCACATCACAGCAATCCTCCTGCCTCTGCCTCCCGAGTGCTGGGATTACAGGCGTGAGCCACCATGCCCAGCACTGTGGTATGTGGTGCTGGTTGCTGCTGGGGTGAGTCTCCACACCCAGTATGGTATGTGGTTACCGGGGATTGAATCCGGGCCCTTGCGCTTGCAAGACAGATGCCGGAACCACTGAGCTAACTCCCCAGCCCCAGCCCAGTTTTTCTTGCACCATTTGTCAAACTGGTTATCTTTTCTCTGTTGAGGGCGTTCAGCTCCTTTGTGAAATATGGGGTGGATTAGTATACGTGGGTTGTTTCTCCAGCTAGTCTGTTTCACGGATCCTTGGATATGTTTCTCCCTCAGCACCATGCTGTTTTTGTCACAGTGGCTTTGCAATACTGTTGTAAATTGGGGATTATGATACCCCTGCCATGACTTTGTTGCCTAGAATTGCTTTTGCTGTTCTAGTCTCTTGTGGTTCCAGACGAATTTTTGGATTATTTCCTCTCGTTCTGTCAAACATGCTTTTGGTACTTCAGTTAGGACTGAACTGAATCTATACACTAATTTTGGCAGTGTGGCCATTCTGACGATACGGGTTTTTCCCAACCCGGAACAAAGGACGTCCGTCCACATCCTGTTGTCCTCTCTGCTGTCCCTTTTCGGGGTGCTGCAGTTTTCAGAGCAGAGATCGTTCACCTCCTTTGTTAGATTGATTATGTGGATGCTCTTGTGAAGGGAACTGACTCTCTAATTTCTCTCTGAGTGAGTCTGTTGTCTGTGTATACAAAGGCTCTTGACTTTTGCATGTTCACCTTTTATTCAGCTACGTTATTAAATCTAGATTTAAATCTGATTAAGTCTAGCAGTCTTCTGGTGGAGTTTTTAGGATCTTTTAAATAAAGTATCAAGTCATCAAAAAATAATGACAGTTTAACTTCTTCCTTTCCTATATTTCTTTCTTTCATTTCTTTCTTTTCTCTAATTGTTGTGTTTAATTTTTCTGAAACTATATTGAACAGGGCTGATGATAGTAGACATCGTTATCTTATTCCTGATATTAGCATGAAAAGTTTCAGTTTTTGACCATTTAGTATGATTCTGGCTGTTGTTTTTTCATGAGTAGCTTCTGACAGTTTGGGATAAAGCACATCTATTCCAATTTTATGTAGGGTTATAATCACTGATAGGTGTTCAGTTTTCATCAAATGCTTTATCTGCATCTATTGAGAAAACCATTTGGTTTTTGTCCTTGAGGCTGTCAATATAATGTATTACATTCATTGATTTACATATGTTGAACCATGTTATATCAGTGAAATGAATCTTACTTGGTCAAGGCATATGATTTTTTTTAAAAAATTCAAATCTTTATTGGTACATTATGAATACACATCATTATCCCATTCAACATTGAGAGTTTGTACCAGAATATGACATGACTTGATTCTCATTTTCCCCTCCCCCATCCACCCTACAATCCCCCACCCCCCATAAGCTTTCTTTCCTTTTTTAAAATTACTATCACATTCTTTCTCCCTTGTTATATGCCCTTACACCCTCTTTCCTTTTAAATATTTTCTGTTTCACAATATCAACTATATATACTAAAACTCATTTACATCTTCATTTTCTCATACCAGAGAAAAGACACGGTATTTACACATCGGTGACCTATTTATTTCACTTATGAGGATGAGCTTTCCCATAACTACTATATAGATTCAATGCAGTCCCAGTTCAAATTCCAACAGCATATTTCACAGATCTAGAGGAAAAAATCCAAACATTCATTTGGAACCAAAAAAGACCTAGAAGAGCGAAAGCAATTCTAAGCAACAAGGAGGGGAGGGGAGGCATTATGATTCCGAACCTGAAACTAACTATAAAGCCATGGTGATAAAAACTGCATGGCACTGGCAAAGCAACAGACCTGAGGATTACTAAAGTAGATTAAAAGATCCAGAAACTACTCCAGAGACACTGAGTCACCTCATGTTTGACAAAGGAGCAAAAAATCCTCAGTGGAGGAAAGATAGTCTGTTTAACAAATGGTGCTGGAAAAACTGGGCTGTGGATGTGAGTTTGAGGCTGAGCTCAGGGCCAGCCTGAACCACAAAAGTGAGACCCTGTCTCAAAAAAACCTTAAAAAAAAAAAATAAAAAAATAAAAAAAAATAAAAGCTTCTGTAGAGCAAGAGCAACCACAAAGAGAGCAAAAATGCAACCTACAATTTGGGAAAACATTTTACCAGGTGTTCTTCAGACAAGGATTACTATCTACAATATATAAAGAACTTTAAAAAAAAATCATTCCCCTCAAGTTTAAAGATCCAATTCAAAAATGGGCATCTGAAATGCATGGGCATTTTTTATATGAAGAGGTAAAGACAGCAAAGAAACATAACAACATGAGTCATTTGAGAGATGCAGATGAAAACAGCACTGAGATTTATCTCATTCCACAAGGAATGGAGACTATCACAGAATCAACCAACAACAAATGCTGGTGAGGTTGCAGGGAGAAAGAAACACTTCTCCACTGTGGGTGGGAATGTAGACTAGTGCAGCCACCATGGAGATCAGTGTGAAAGTTCCTCAAAAAACTAGGACTAGAGGTCCCATGTGACCCTGCTATTTTCCTGCCGGGTGTATACACAAAAATTAAAAGCATCATAGCACAGCAACATATGTGCACTCATGTTGATAGCAGCACAATTTGTAATAGCTAAATTTTGGACACAGCCCAAATGCCCATCAACTGGATACTGGACCAAAAAAGATGTGTTTCTTTTTTAAAAAAAAATGAAGTACTACTCATCCATAAGAAATGATAAATTAGAGTCATTTATACTTAAACAGATATACCTGGAAGATATATTCATAAGTGAAGTAAATAAGGACAGATGTATAAATACCATATCATTTTTCTAGTATGAAAGGTATAAATGAGATCCAGAATGTACAACAGATACTGTGAAATAGGAAGAAAGTGTCCAAAGGGAAAGGGAAAGGGGAGGTAGGGGAAAATAAGGAAGGTAAAGGAAAAATTTGATAGTAAGAACAAAAAAATGGCAAAACTCCCCGCAGCAGAGATGGGGTGGTAGGGTGGGCAGAGGAAAGCAACCATGAGAATTGATGTGTATCGTGTACAGGTACAAACTTTAATGTGGAGCTTGCTGATAACGTATATGTAAAATGTGCTGATGAATGAAAAAATAAATGAAGCAAAGTTGGAAAGCAAACAGTGAGAAAGAAGAAAATCCCTTTTTGGGGGAAAGATCACTTTTCATTTAGGTTTTAGTCAATGTTCTATAGAATTGTACGACGCCATATCTGAAAGTGGGCAGTAAGGTTCCATATGTTCACATTATCCCTGACCTGCTTTCCCATGCACCACACTCTGCTTTTGCCCAAGACACGTGCTTGTTTGTGGCTGGGCTTGTGATGTCCCCTGACATTCCTGTGACTGTGACTATGACAACATGGCTGTGAGCACATGCAGAGAGCCCCAGGCACGTTATCTGCTAAGTGGACACAGCTCTGACTGAGGATTATTTCCCTGTAGTGCTGTTTTCCCCAGGGGCTACTTGGACAGTCTAAGTGATGCAGCTCAAAGATAGAGCCAAAATTACCTACAGTGTGGGGTGAATTTGCACAGTGAGAGAAGAGATGGGAGGAAGACGTCAGAGACATCACTTCGCCTTCCTTTGTAAGTCCTTTCTTCACATTTCCGCAGGAATCTGAAGATTCACACTTTGGAAGAGAACTAGTTGCACCTGTGGTAAAGTTGTTGCCAGCTAGGCAGCTAACGCCTGTACGTTGTTTTCTTCACTCAGCCCGACCCACTCCCATTGTCCCTAACTCTTGCTTTCTCTGGACTTGGGTCTCTGGTACAACATCAACAAGATTTTATTTGTTTTCCAAAGTACTCAGGTAGAGGGGACCTCACTCTGCCTACAAGTCACATCACAAAGCTCACCTGAAAGAAATGCTGAAAAATGTTTATTCCTTAAGAGCTGATGGCTGAAATGAAGACTGAATTTCCTACATGTTTAGTGTAAATGAGGCCTTGAAATAGTTGGCTAGAGTAGGGTTCTGGCTGGTACAATGCCCATCATTTCCAAAACTGAGCTAGATGTCATCAGGCTTTTAAAGTCCCATTTATCCAACCACCTGGGACAGTAAGCACTTACTTCTCATACACATAGCCACGTCCAAAGTGGATTAAAGAGGAGCAGACTGGGAATGTTAGTGAATTTCGAGAAAAACACGGGGACTCTTATTGACCTTGAAAATAAGGGTCTTACTGTGTGTTCACGCGGCGAACGTCGCACCCACTTCCCTGAGCTGTTCTCCCTGAAGCGCCTGTGGACGCGTGTTCTTCTGCCGCCGGGGAACTGCTTCCCAAGGGTCAGAGGGGCATCTGTGCCTTCTCAGTGAATACCTCCTCATCTCTCCACCCTGGCAAAGGTGAGTGAGCACCTCTCTCATACATTTCTTTCCATTTCTCTTGCAGTGAGGACCTAGAAGAAAAAGAGGTTTGAAATCATGGAAAACATGTGGACTGTTTCACTTTGGCTATTTCAAGACCTCAGTTATAGTAGACATGTAGGAAATTCAGTTTCCTCCCGTCACTCAGCGATTAAATTCCCAGCCTGGTTGGGGTCTACGGAATTCCTCAAGTCGAAGGTCAGAGGAACACACGCTCGGAACGAGGAGACGGCTTGAAATTCTGCCTCTTTTATCGCCACTAGAGAATTGTGAACAGTTATTTCCATTATTTTAAGCTTCAGTTACCCTGTTTTAGACTGTATTCTGTAGCTATAACCCAGTAGAGTTCTCCCAGCTCCCTGTTTAGGGGCTGTGACCTGTAAACACCTCGGCATGGAGGCTTTTGCCTTCCTTCTACATCATAGCATAGCTCCAGAAAATGCGTGGTGATGCCAGGGGGGCCTGCCGGACAGTCTTCACTTTACAGCAAACCACTGCACAGGTGACTTACTAGTTTATTCCTGAAAGGAAGGCTTCAGGTCCCAGTCACCTTCCGAAGGACTCACTGCTCAGTATTGTCACAAAAATTTCAACACACACCACTAGGGGGTGTGTACCCCTGCTACGACTGCTCCTCAGTGCAGCTGCGTCGAACAATTTCTGCTTGTTACAGCCGAGGTAACTGGCTTGGGCACGTAGGGCAGGCACAGAGCTCTTGCTGATCATTTGCAGATAAGTGATGTCATACACAAAGGCAAGAACAGAAATGAAAATTCTATGTATTTCTTCCTGTATGATGCTATGGGGAACACTTCTAGACAGTGCTGGAAGATCAGTGCAACCTTATTCTGAGTTGTATTATGCGCAATTCAATGTGCTCTAGAAAATGGAAGTCATGCTGCCCACCCCCATGCTAGGACTGAAACCTCTGAGTGACAAAATAGACCTGTCCTTAAAGCTGCAGGTGGTGAGCACAGTACCTCAGCAGTGCGGAAAGTGATAGAGAGATTTGGGCACTGGAGCCGTGGGTGCTGCATGACACTGTCTGAGGTTACCTTGTAATGGTTTGAAATGACTCATGGGAAGAGTTTGGAAAGCTCAGAGATCCTGGCTGAAGAAATCATAGGATGTTTTAATTTACGCCTGATGTGTGACGCTGATCAGAACTCACAAACCAGAATGCTGATGGAAAGGCAGACAGTAAGTAACAGAGTCAAGAGATTTCAGGAACAAACAAATGCTCCAGGCCTGCGTATTATTCTTGGGGAGAAAATGTGTCCACATTTCTCTCATGTCCTGAGACATTATGGCATGCTGAGATGAAGGGAGTGGATGAATTAATTAGTATGGTGGAGGAAATTTCAAGGCAGTGTAATGTTTAGACTGAAGGGTGAGTATTCTTGGGGAGGTTTTTAGCCAGCTTTACAGTGAGAGATAAGCAAACAACACAGCCGAATGATTCTCAATGTTGAATTTGGCCAGAAAGCAGACCACAGTAAATTTGCTTACACCGTAATGTAAGGGAAGAGCTTGGTGACTGAAAACAATCAGTATTAAAAAGAAGCCAAGTACAAAGAATGCCAGAGAGCCAAGAGGTAATCCAAATAACCCCACCTTCCTCAGACTTAGAAGTGAGACAGTGAATCACTGCTTTGACAGAAGGGTCTTAGGGCGCCCTCCGGAAGGACAGCAAGGGAATCGACTTTCTGAGGTCTCATTTACAGTGATCAGTGCCAACCAGGCCATCAGTAGCCCTTCTAGCCTTGGCCTAAATGTCTGGTTATAGCCGAAGTTGGCGGGACCTTGGCATCAGCCATGTGTTGTTGCTGGTTTGGGGGTGTACAGACAGCATGGAGTTTGCGGTGATGGAGGCTCCCCCAGATCTCCTAGGGAAGCCTGTGAGACAAGGTAACCCACGGGAGGGGCCCTGCCCGAAGCTGTGAGCGAAGCTGGAAGAGGAGAAGCCAGGGATGTGGGGCATCTGAGCAAAGTCTCCAAGGTCAAGTGCAGCCAGACCAAGAGAGGAGCCAAAGGCATGCACCCAGCAGCGATGTCATAGCCCAGATGGCAGAATTAAGGGCCACTGACCAGACCTGAATATGGTGACTCACCTGAATGTGGAAAATGCCCCAGGGCCAGCCCTGCTGACCCTTGTCCTGTGACCCACTACCGGGGAACAGAAAGAAAACAAAGAATTCAGGGAATTCCTGAAATGTCAAACCATGACACATATGTGTTAGGGCTTCTGGCCTGACCTACAATGATCTTTCTTCATTGGGAACTTTTTAAAAGTTCATACATGTAGATTGCATGTTGCACATTCAGTTATAACAGAGTGAATTACAGGAAGACCATGTGCAGTAGATTCAATTCAAATGACAGGGCCCTGTCAGTCACCTTGTAATCATGCTCAGAAAGACAGTAGGAAGTATACCGGGCCTAGTATATATTTCAAATGTGGAAGACCAACTATCCCATACCTACAGGATGCTGTTTTCTTCTTCACCAGCATGACCCAACACACGCTGAGTGAATCTACACCTTTGAATTCATTGAACTTAGTTGCTATCTTCTTCCACTGCATGCTACACCAAATTCTTTGTTTATGATACACAAGAACATAGAAAGCTGTCATGGGACGGCACCATCTACAGTTAAAATAGAGTGGGCCGCTCCCGCTGTCGGGGCGGGGCGGGGCGGGGAACATGCAGCAGTCGGGATCATGAGCTCTCAGCTTTATCATGAATTAGGGTTTGAAATAAAGGAAGACAGTTCATTTGGAAGAAGACAGACCAGAAGAAGAAGATGGCTGCTCTGGCGGAGGAGGGCACGCCAGAAGTGAGCGCCCGTGGGATTCTGTCCCGAGCTCCTGGTTGTTTAGGACTGATGGCCCCTCCTTCTCCAGGGGGTACTCGGAAGTTGTCACCATCTGGCTCAGGCCATCTTTGATCCTAAACTTGGGCAACTCTGTCTATATTCTTTCTTGCTGTTTGATTTTTTATTGTCTCTTTGTGATGGGTAAGTGTGTCTGGGTAAATTAAAGAAAAGAAAATTAAAGATTAAGCAAAGGCACACATATGTGTCTGGTGTAATAATACAGTGATGTTAAAGTGAGAATGTGCATGCATGTGGATGTGTAAAGGTGTGTATTTTACATATTAAACGATAGTTCTTAAATGGCTGTCACGTCTTTCCCTTGTATTTTATCAGAGTGGGTGAGGAGGGCAGGTTTACCTGCCTTTTTGTGTTTCTGGCCTCCTCGGTATTTATCAGCTTTCTATTAAGTTCTTAGGGTAACTGTGTCACCCGGCGCCTCTCTCTGGGTGTAGTTCCTCTTTCTGGGTCTTTCTGCTGGCTCTAAGTGTAGAGTCTACTTGTAGGGGTGAAAGTTGCTTTTAGTAAGACTCCCTATTAATTTTTAAATAAAGCCTACCTTTTCCCTGCCTAGAAACTGCCTTCCCCTATAAAGTCATTTGGAGTGTGTGTGGCACTATATATTTCTCTGGTTGATGGATGTAAAGATACAGGATTTAATGTTTGCCCTTCTGGGTTTTGGTCTTGTTTTGTCTCATTTCTTCCTCTATCTATGTTCCTCGTTTTTGGAATATTTTGTTTTATTTTATTTTGAGACAGGTTCTGGCAGTATGGTCAAGCTGGCCTTGAACTTGCTCTGCAGTCCAGTCTGCTCTCCTGGGGTCACAGTGCCATTGTCTTTGTCATCAGTTATATTTGGAAGTCCTCCCAAAGCCTTCTGTGCTCATGGGAAGGGCTTCTCGACGGTGACTGGGTCATGGGCATGTGACACTCAGCAGTGCGGTAAGTCAGTCTTCTGATGTGTCTGTGGACCAACGTGACGCTGGGAGGTGAAGCCTCGTGGGAACAGGTGAGTCGGTGGGGGTGGTGCCTGGCAGGGGCTCTCCCTCCCTCCTCCTTGGCCACTTTGTTTCCTGGTACTGTGCCACAAATGGTTTCTCCTCCACCATGCCCCTCCACCATGCTACCCTGCCATGGAGCCAGCCGACGAAGTACTGAAAACTTTGCAAACTGTGAGCCAAAATAAACTCTTCCTTTCATGCGCACACACTGGATATTGTGTCTCAGTGATGATATGTAAGATAGATTTGTTGCTTAAAGAGTAGAGTCATTATTGTGACACTGTGTGACCATGTGGTTCAGAAACCTTTGGAATTGGCTCACAGGGGGAATTTGGAAAGGTTTGGAATTTCTGGCTTGAGACGCAACCCTAAAATGCTATGTGCTGAACTTCCTAGGAGATTCTGGTCACAGGTCAGAAGATCAGAATGTTGGCCTTGATTACAACGCAGCCAAACAAGACTCAAGAGGCTTCTGGCCTCCACCGGCAGCTGGACAGTAGGTCACATGTGCTGTCATCTGAAGAAAATTCATCTGCATTTTACTCATGTCCAGAGACTTTGCGGGACACTGAGATGAAGGGTGGTGGAATCCTTTGTAAATAATTGCAAAGCTGCTTTGTTGAGCATGGCCACTGTGGGGAGCTTCAGCCAGTTCTGCTGGGAAAATCATCAGCAAGTAAACCAGCACAACAATTTAAATAGCTTCGAGTTTGAGCAGAGAAGAAGCTTTAATAAAGATAGAGCCTCCAAAGATGGAGCAAAGGAGAGCTAGTTTTCTAAAATGATAGGCATTAGGGAGAAGCCAAGTACTCAGGAACAGGACAGTGGGAAAGATGCGCTGAAAGTATCTAGTGCAGGACGCCGCTCTTCAAAGGCTCAGAATTACAAAAAGAAAAGACTTTGCTTTGAGAAGAGTACCCGGGCACCACGCTCCAGAAAGGCACAGCCTAGGCAGTGGGAACTGATTCCCCAGGGTTCATTTCCCCACACTCAGGCATCCAGGAGCTCAGAGGCTGTGCGACCACCAGCAAGATGCAAAAGGGCTCAGCTGCTTCTTCAGCTCATAGCAGACTTTAGCATCCTCTGTGTGGTACTGGTTTCAGGTCAATGCAATATGCAAGAGTATGGGGGTCAGGAAGGCTCCCATCCAGATGTCAGAAGAAGGCCTGTGAGGCCACACACCCCCTCCGAGAAGGCAATGCACAAAGCTGTGAAGGTGAAGCCAGAACTGTGGTGGAGACTGTAGGACATTGGAGAAGCCAGGAATTCGGGTCATCTTACGAAAACCTCAAGGAGTGAATAAAGCCCACTGAGAGACAGCCCATAAGGCCTACACCCAGCAGCAGTGCCGGCAGGCAGGGCTGCCCATGCCCTTTGGCCCATCTTGCCATATATTGCCCTAGTTGCTAGACATGGAACTACAGGAATTAATGTTTGCCCCTCTGGATTCCAGTTTTGCTTTTTTTTTCTACTCCTTTTTTATTTGCCTTTTGGTTAGAGGAATGTACACCTTGTACCATTGTGGGTTGAAAGATTTTTATTGGGTCCCCAGTCTTAAGCCCTGGTCTCCTGTCAGGCAGTATGACACAAGATGAATGAAAGACAGAGAAACAGGGTTTAAGCAGACAGCAGGGTACTGAGACAGACCACGCTCGACATGTGGCAATGAGGCCGAGCACGTGGCGAGGATCATCAGCCGGGTTTGTTGGTATTTATTCGGTTATCCAGATGTGGTTAAGAGTAGGGTTGAGGGACTCATGTGACATCCAGTGATGTCAGCTGACACAAGCAAGGCTTGTAGAAAGAAAGATCAGAAGGAGAAGAATGGACCAAACGTTGGTCTTGGTTTAACCAGGAAGCTACTCAAACAATTATGGAGGAGCAGCTCTGGGGTGGAATGTGGCCTGGGGTCACGTCCTTGGCCGCACTGCTTTCACGAGGGACCCCGAAGCTTCACAGGTCAAGACTTAGATCTCCCGGCAGCCATTGGTGTGGACGCTGTACTAGCCTGAGGCACCATACAGCATGCTTCTGAGTACACGGTCCTCAACAATGACGAAGGGAAAATGCCTGCTCCGTTACGGCAGACTCTGATTTTAGTCATGGTGGTCAGTCACAGATTTTAACTTTATTTTAATTTTTGCAGATAAGAGAGTGCTTTACATCTCAAAAAGAGAATTTGAACTTGAACTTCTCAGCAATTCTGAAACTCTTAGGACTTTGGTAGTTCTTACTGAAGGGCTAGGTGTGTTTTGCATCAGACCTTTGGAGACTAGGGATGGACTGTTATGACTGATATCTAGATGTCTTTCCAAAGACCTCAGGGCAGTGCTTGTGGCAGGAGGCTGGGTGACGGAGCAGCATAGCTCACACGCTGGTAGGAGGTGGGGTCAGGTCAGCAGAGGCAGGTCCCTGCAGGGGTGGTGTGGAGGGTTTATATCCATTCCAGTTTCCTTCTGCTTCTCACTCTGCTTCGTGGTCATGTTGATATCAGCAGATTCTCTCCAATCAAGACCCTTCATCATGCTGCCACCCATGCAAGGACTGAAGCCTGTACAGACGGTGAGCCCAAGTCTCCTTTCTCTTTGAGTTGTGGGTGTCAGGCGCTGGGTCTGGGCATGGGGAAGTGACTGGGCCTCACGTCCAATGAACTAACTTCCGCCTGTATTCTTTGTCTCCGGGTCTTTTTCCATATTTTATTTGCAAAACCTATCTTCTCCTTCCTGTTTTATGCCTTTTAAATTCTACTTATTTTGTAAAACAACCTAAAGTATCTCCTTGACCTCAAGGGTCTCTCAACTCTCACTGCAGCTGTGGGAATACCAGCACGTTGAATTCTATCCATTGTTTGCTCAGTAGCTGTGTAGGTCTTGTCCTCCTGTCGTGTAAACAGAGGGAGGAAGCTCTGCCTTCAGAGCCACTTGCCAGAGCCCAGCAGCGAGCCTTGTGTGCGATCCTTGGTCAAAACTGACTGTCCAAGTCCACTAACTTTCCACCCTGACACTTATCACATTACAGGCAGTAATTGGCAGCCTCCTCTTCCTGGCCACCTTTGTAGCTCCGAGCAGGGCCTCTGAGTGCTACACCTTTCTCTACACATGTCAGAATCCTCCCCCTACTGGTAAGTTTTGATTTTCAATGTTGATTATATTACTGCAGCTTGTTAGATAGGACCTGGCAGGAAATATTTTCCTGGATGAGGGAAGATACAAAAAGAAGTCAAAAGGGGTCTTTAACCTCCCTTGTACGTAAGCCCTTTGTTCCAAATTCTGTCTGGCTAGGTAATACCTAGAGAAATTTTGAGACTGCCAATGCTCCATCTAAGACCTGATGAATCACAATCTGTTTCCAGACCTGCACATTCAGGCCATCTACAGTTGACTTCTGCATGCATTCATTGTTGAGAACAAGTTCTTAGTCCAAAGAGATACTCAGACATTGATGTGCACCTCAAGCCCTGGTGGTTTTCTTAGCCTTTGGGTGCTGATTTAGAGGACTCAGAGGCAGCTGTGACGTCGCACAGCCAGGAAAGTCAGAGTGATGTTGAGGTTGTGGTCCTGCAAAGCACTGAGGTCTCTGGGGCCTCCATAAAGATTATTATTTCTGTTGAACAGTAGCATCATTTGGCAAGTATTCTGTAAAAGAAGTGGAAGATTTCAGTTTTCATAGATGGAGCTTAGCATAGATTTTTGTTTGTTCTGATGCTGCAGATTGAACTCATGGCTTTTTGCATACTGAGCATGAGACTTTCCATGGCACTGCACCCCATTCATAGATGTTTTTTAAGGCACAAAAATATTTACAGGTGTCTGTGTAATTGGAAACCAAAGTAAAAAGTAGCAATCTAAAAATGCACAGAAGTGAGAACTTTACTTAAAGATAATTTGCATTAGGTAAAGTTGGGCTCCCAATATAATTAGAAAAGAAAGCTTTGGTTATGCTTAAAATGTTTGCTTTGAGATAAAATGTAGAATCATTTCAGTCTGCTTTGGAAATGTTAACAGTTTCATAGATTTCTCAGGATGATAATTTAGCTTTTTGTAAATAGGGAAGTACTGTCATATATGGCATCTAAATTGGCTGTCTTCCCAAGGCAGAATCTGGCCTCAGTAGTCGCAAAGTGTTGTTCCTGCTTCGTGATTCAGGACCCCACTAACGGTGCTCTGTGGATATTGCAGAGTGCATGGATCGTGATGGAGTCTCACACCCAGTTAACTCAACGTGGACAACTAAGAACTGTGAAAACTGTACTTGCAGTGAAGTCTGGATGAAATGTTGCAGAATGTGAGTCTAAGTGCAGCAATGACCAGGATAAAACTGGATTTCTCCAAAGAGGAGCTCCACTCTCTTTCAAAATCCTACCTTCTCAGTGTTTCTAACAGACTTTGCTTTTAGATTTTCAGAAAATTGAGCAGAGACAGAGATGTCCCTCTGTCCTCTTTGCTTGCATGCACAGCACCACAGGTTACTGACACCCTCAGCAAAGCTTGCATGGGTTATGCTTGAGACTTTCTCTATTTCGGTTTCCAGCCAGACTTGGCAGACTTTGGGGGCGGTGGCGGAAGGTTAGTTCTCAGCGCTCTGTCCTGTACAGAGCAGCTGCATGTAGAGCACGCACAGGCCGTGCGGCACTCCCGCCACTCTCTCCACTCCTTCTGTCTTGCACAACTACAATTTGGCACTCTGGTCTTATCTCCGTCACAGAGTTAGGATGCCTCTGGGTTACAACACAACCAAGTGCCAGGCCATTTTCAACCAGGAGAGCTGCAGCTACACCGTGGTGGAGCGCGAGGACCCCGGGAAGCACTGCGATGTTGACGTCTGGATACTGTGACGTCAGTGTTCTGACCTGGATTCTGATCCGGGGAGCTTCTCATCCGTTCTGTCACCTGTCTCCTCTAAGGGTCTGTGAACTGGGAGGTGCTGTTCCGACATTCCACACAGAGAATGTAAACTGTATGGACTACAAGCGTGTGCACATAAAAAATGGAAGGAAGGGGAACTAGAAAAAAGGGAGTAGGTAGGGGGGAAAGGGAAACGGGGGGAAGGAGCTGGGGGTTAGTACATGCGCCAACTTCCCACAAGGGATGCAGACATTATGTGCTACAGACATTCTAATAAACTAAACTAAAAAATGTTGAGAGCTTGTGATTTTGTAGTACTATCTTGCAGTAAAACTGTACTTGAGCAAACTTTTGAACATGGGCAAAGGTTACTATTCACTTTTGCAGTGACTGGACATTCATTGCAAAGCACACAGACATTTGAAGGATGACACGCACATAAATAGGAATGAAACTTACAGCGTATTTCCCGGCTGCACTTGGTAGCCAGATCTGCCTCTCCCGAGGACCACTGCTCTCTCCAGAGGTTCAGCCAAACCAGTCCTCTGTCCTTGTGTCCTGTGTCCTGGTTAAAAACAAAAGTAAACATACATGTGCCCTCAAGATAAAACTAGTCCAGGTTTCAGTCTTTACGTTCACCACCTGTCCCTCCTTCAGGGACTGTGCCTGCTCTGGCCCAGTCTCCTTTTCCTTTGGCTTCTGATCCGGGGAGCAAAGGCTGAGGAAGCTCCGAAGGAAGCCGTGCAGGACACGCTGTGATGGGCCGGCCTGTGTGTAGGGCTCCCGGCTCCTCTTACAGTACAGACGCACAACACTGGGTGACACTGAGCAGCGGCACCGTGCATCTTCTTTACAGTTTTGTTGGTGGACAGATGCACGGGCTGATAGTCTGGGCTACGCAGGGTACTGGACCAGGGCCTGGGAGTGAGCAGACAGGGCTGAGAGCAGCTGTGTGGACCTACAGAGCTCAAACAAACCATCCGGGGGCAGCTGAGAGCAGGCTTCATTCTGCACCTCCTCCCACTCTACTCAAACTCGCTGTGGGCACTTTACAATCCCGCTGGGCACCAACACTCTAAGGTCGCTCTGGGTATGAGGACGTGCTCCCCCAGTTAGACTTCAGAGAATCTCATCTCAAAGACTTATCTTCGCTGAAGAGGGACTGTGGGCTAGGTAACGAGGACAGCTCTCAGAAGTACAAATGGAGGTTCTGTCCTGTTTGGTGGCCTCCGGGACATTCCTCTCCTGTGCCCCTGATCTCTCTTCTCACGCACCCTCCTTATTTTAGTGACTATGTCTGATGTTAGGTCTTCTGTGCTCTCTGCGAGGGTTTTCTTGCACTTGGACAGTCACTGTAAGATGCAGACTTTGAATGGTTTTAGGAAGATACTCAGAAAGGAGAAGCTGAATCAAATGGACTGAGCTTTGATTTTTAGGCATTTCCTCTCCAATTTCTATAGTAGTTGTACTAATTTACATTTGTGGGAATAGTGTAGCAAATTTCCTTTTTCTCTACATCCTTGACAGCATTTATTGCTATTAGATTTTTTATGGTAGCAATTCTTTGTGGTGTAAGATGCTATCTTGACATAGTTTTATTTTTATTTTTATTTTTTTTGCAGTACTGAGGATTGAACTCAGACCTTTTGCTTCCTAGGTAGGCATGGTACTACTTAAACTAAATCCCTGGCCCTCAACATAGTTTAATTTGTGTCTCTCTGATGGCCAGTGATGTTGACTACATTTTCATGTATTCAGTGGGCTTTGTACTTCTTTTTTTATTGTCCAATGATCCTTCACATGTATCGTGCATATTTATTATTCATTTTTTATTAGAACCTATTTGCAATGCAGAATGATGACATTCATCATAGGGAGTTTGCACCTGTACCTAATGTATCTTAATTCTTCTTTTTTTCCCGATCCTCCCCCCCCCACAACCCTTCTTTCCACTAATTGGTGCCCATATGTCTCTTCAGTATGATGATTTTACTTCTTTTGTGAATATACACAGCAAAGAACTAGCGGGGTCAAATGAGACCCCACTGACTTTCCCAGTGCTTGCATCAGTCTGCGTTCCTATCAGCACTGGAGAAGGGTTCCTGCTCCCCACGTCCCACCAGCACTTGTTGTTGGCTGATTTCTTGATAGCAGCCATTCTTTGTGGAGTGAGATAAAATCTCAGGGTTGTTTTCATCCGCATCTCTCCAAGGCCAGTGACATATAACAATTTTTTGTATCCTGTATTTACTTCTTCACTTGAAAAATGTTTTTGCATTTCAGATGCCCACTTTTAAATTGGGTCTTTAAATTGGAGAGTGATTTTTAAAAGTTCTTTATTCTAGATAGTAGAACTTTGTCTGAGGAGCAGGTGGTAAAATTTTTTTCCCACATCGTATGTTGATTTTTTGCTCTGCTGGTGGTTTCTTTCATTGTGCAGAAGACTTTTTTTTTTTTTAAATAAAAGATGAGGTCTCAATTGTTCATTTTTGTACTCATTCCTGTGTTACAGAGTTTTATTCATGAGTCTTTCTTTATGTCAATGTCTCCAAGAGTTTTACCTAACCTACTTTCCAGCAAGTTTAGTTTATTGTTTCTCTTTTAATATTTAGGTATTTAATCCTCCTTGACTTCAGTTTAGTGCATGCTGACAGACATAAGTCTAGTTTTAAAGTTTGGTAGGTTGAAACCCAGTTCATCCAGCACCATTTTCTCCATTGAGTACGTTTGGCTCCTTTGTCAAAGATGAGGTGGCTTATTGTGTCTAGAACTGTTTCATCTTCTAATCTATTGCATTGGTATTTGAGTGTTTTTTTGCCAGTACCATGCTGTTTTTGTCATAGTGGCTTTGTAGTATAGCTTCAAGTTGCGGATTGTGATACCCCTTGTCATGTCTTTGTTGTTGAGAATGGCTTTTGTTTTCCTGGGTCTCTCCTGTATCCAAATGAGTTTTTGGACATTTTCTCTATTCTATATACTGTTGGGCATTGGATTAAGATTGTATTGAACTTATATAGCAATTTGGGAAGGATGGACATTTTCACAATGTTCATTTTTCCCACCTGGTAAAAGGATATCTTTTCTTTTTTTTTTTTTTTTTTAGGTTTTTTGAGACAGGGTCTTGCTTTGTAGTCCAGGCTGGCTCTGAGCTCAGCCTCAAACTCACATCACAATCCTCCTGCCTCTGCCTCCCAAGTGCTGGGATTACAGGCTTGAGCCACCACGCCCAGCACTGTGGTATGTGGTACTGGTTGTTGCTGGGCGTGAGTCTCCACACCCAGTATAGTATGTGGTTACCCGGGATCAAACCTGGGTCCTTGCGCTTGCAAGACAGGTGCTAGAACCACTGAGCTAAATCCTCGACTGCAGTCTTTTCATTTTCTGATATCCTCTCTGGCCTATTTTTTCAGAGTGCTGGGTTTTCAAAGTAGAGGTCTTTTACTTTCTTTGTTAGATGGATTCCTATTCATTTAATTATTTTTGGGTGATACTGTAATCAAATTGTTTCCCCAGTTTTTCTCCCAGTGAATCTGTTATTCATGTATACAAAGGCTATTGATTTTTAAATTTTGATCTATATCCAGCTACTGTACTGAATCTTTCAATTAGATCTGGAAGTGTTTTGGTGGAATATTTTGGGTCTTTCATGTAGATTGTCATATCATCAGCAAATAATGACAGTTTAACTTCTTTTCCTATCTTTAGATCTTTTATTTCTCTCTCTTTGTCAAATTGCTAATGTTTCCAGAACTAACAGGGGTGGTGACAGTGGACAGCCTTGTCTTATTCCTGATTTTAACACATTTCAGTTTATTGGTACATTTTAGAAGTACATTAGAAACATTTATACTTAAATGGATATAACTGGTGGGCATTCTCATAAGTGAAATAAATAGGACACAGATGTGTTAATACATATTGTTTTTCTATTATGAAAAAGCTAAAGGTGTAAATGAGGCCCAGGATATATGATAGGTATTGTAAAAGGGAAAAGAGAAAGGGCAAGGTGGATAAAAGTAAAGAGGGGAAAGAAAAATTGGATGGTAAAAATAAAAGTGAAACACTTCAGTCTGTGAGTGCCTGTTATGATGCTGACTGTTGCTTTATCCTCGATGGCCTTTATCTCTGAATACAGATCATTTATTCCAATTTTATGGAGAGTTTTTTTTTTTTAAGTCATGAATGCATGTTGGATCATGTTGAATCCTTTTCTGTGTCAATTGAAATGATCATGTACTTTTTGTCCTTGACTTTGTTAATACAGTGTATTACATTTATTGGTTTGTGTATGTTGAACCATCCTTGCATCCCTGGGATAAATACAACTTGGTCAGGTTGTATGACCCTATTTTTAAAAATTGATTTTATTGGTACATTTTGCACATACATTATGATAATATTCAGCATTGAGAATCTGTATATGACACATCTTTATTCTCATTTGTCCCCTTCTCCCTGCTCTCCCTACAATCTGATCTCCTTGATGATCCTGTGTATCCTGCCTGCCAATATCTTATTGAAGACTTTTTTCATCTGTATTCATTTCAGTCTGTATTCATTAGGGACAACTAGAAACTGTATTCCTCTTCCTGTAAGAATAAGAACAATTAAGAGAAAAAGGAAAGAAGAAAAGAGGAAAGGTAGGAATACTGCAGCAAAATGTGAGAATTGTAAAGTGGTAGACGGTTCCTACGCATACATTCCAGTGCACCTCTGTTTACACTCAACTAAATTGCACTACTGGAATGTATGCATAGAAACTGTCTGTCCCCTCATGTAAGGACCCAGCGTTTTCACACCTTGCTCCTGTTGCATGACTCAGGGACTCCAATGAAGTTGCTCTGTGAGTGTGTCAGCACACAGGGACCTCAGTGGAATTGGGAACTCAATAAGCCCAAAGTGGACAAAAGATAGCTGTTTGGATTCTTCTTGCAATAAAAATGGAAGAATGTACTGCACAACACAACCTCAATTTAGTAATGGCCAAGAGGGGATCTGGCTCTTTCAGCAGAACAGCTTCTTTCTTATGTAAAATTTCTTCTGTTAGTTGTTTGTAATGCCTCCATTTTCTACAGCAGTATTGGATTCATGGTAAAATGGAGCAGAGTCAGAGATTTCCTGTCTGTCCCCTTTACTCATATTCATAGCATCATGGAGTATCAATGCCACAGCAGACATTCCATGAATTTCCCTTCAGAGCCTGTGTCCACAGTGATCATCACTCAGACTCCATGGTCCACATGAGGACTCCCTTTGAGTATGATACAGAGGGCTAAGGTTTTTGTTTTGTTTTGTTTTGTTTTTTTGAGGCAGGGTCTCACTTTGTAGTTCAGGCTGGCCCTGAGCTCAGCTGTGAACTCACAGCAATCCTCCTGCCTCTGCCTCCTGAGTGCTGGGGTTACAGGCATGAGCCACCATGCCTGGCACTGTGGTGTGTGGTACTGATTGTGGTGGGCATGAGTCTCCATGCCCAACATTGTTGCATGTGGTTACTGAAGATTGAACTTGGGCCCTTGAACTTGCAAGGCAAGTTCATTTTGTGATGTTTTTCCTGTGAGGCATTCATGATGACAGGAAGGGTTGTAGTGTGTAAAGGGACTCTGCGGCCTCTCCACATGCTGGTGCCCTCAGGCCCACAGTGTCGTCAGAGGTGTGACTGGGAAAGCGGGTTTTGAGCCTGCAGAGCACTGAGCTGGAACCTTCCGACTTCATCACTTAGATAAATGTTAAGTAAAATGGTAAACTGTTAATTTTTGAATGGAATAAGTTCATTATGTATGTTTAATCCACAGACAGAAGTTGATTCCGCATACTGTGCTCAGGGTTTTGATGATGGAGCTCCGGCCACAGTAAGAGAGATGAGTTGTGCCCACGCACCCGCTCCCGTGCTTGTGAGCATGCGCACACTCACAGAACTGACTCCCGGGAGCCAGAGGGGATCTGTGTCACCAGGAGGGTGAGTCTCAGGACCAGGACTCGGCCAGTGGCTTTCAACGACTCTCGCTAACATGCTTTCCTGTCCATACCTGAAATCCGTGTCTGCTGCGGGGAGCACAGGAGGGAGGTTTGAACTGAATGAGAACACGCGGGCTGGATCTCTGCTCCACGTCGCAGGCAGGTTCCCGTCCCTTGGAACTCCTCGGTGCCGGGGTCCTGGGAAGCTTCACACATGTGGGGGATGAAGGGCAGAGTAAGGGCTGAGGACAGCCCTGCTGCCAACCCCATCCTGAAGGAAGCTGCTTTCCTGCTGCTCAGCCTCAGGTGAGCTCAGACCCTGCAGGCACTTGGGGCAAGGGTGACAGGAAGGCAGCGGTGGCTGAAAAGGACACAGACTTTGAATCAGGAGACTTGGATTCAAACTCCGCCGGTTTCCTCTCCACCCGCAAACACTGAGTAGATTTCTCCATCCTTCTAAGCTTCAGTTACTCTGTGACTTAGTCTGCGTTCTGTCGCTGTAACCCAGCAGCTGAGGCTGAGTAATTCATACGGAGTAGACGTTTGTTCAGCTCTCAGATGGCAGAAGCACGGCCTCAGCATCCAGTGAGGGCCCCGTCCTACAGAACAGCACAGGGCAGACACGGCGACACCCATGAGGCCCTAGGCCAGGGAGATTACACAAGCTAGGGGCATCCTCACTGAGCCAGGAGGGCTCATGAGCCTGCTGCCAGCATGCTGCGTGCACAGCCCCTGGAACTCTCCTAAATGGCTCACTTGTGTGGAGTTCCTGCAAGTCACAGGGAAGTACACACCATGGTTGTGGGTCCCCAAGTCAGCTGAGATGCTGGTCATACATCTGAACTGCCTAGCACGAGTCCCTTCTCGTGCCCTAAGCTGCTCTGTCACTGGCACCATCCTCAGCACAGACCAAGCTAGCTGACTCCCCCTGCATGCCAGAATGCCCACCTGTCCCCAGAACATACGCCCAGCTGGAGAGAACATTACAGTCCCCTGCAACCAGACTGCAGCTAAGACAAGCAGGGGTTATAGCAGTTAAGAATGAACTGTGGCTACCGCAGTCCTTACACAATCCCACCACTGTTCTCCCTGGGCAGGGGAACCACGTCCACACCCTGGGCAGGGGAACCACGTCCACACCCCGGGCAGGGGAACCATGTCCACACCCTGGGCAGGGGAACCACGTCCACACCCCGGGCAGGGGAACCATGTCCACACCCTGGGCAGGGGAACCACGTCCACACCCTGGGCAGAGCAGCAGGCACACAGATCACAGCAGGAGGGCACACACACCCTGAGGGATCTGCGGAATTCTGAGAATGCAGGTCCCACCATTTCTTGAATGACCCCTAGCCAATACTTCAGAACAGTCGGCCCCGCAGGGTGCGTGCCAGAAACTGCACAGGCGCACCCTGATGTGGCGGTCCCCCACTTGCCTGTCAACCTGCAGACCGATTCCACCAACGTCCCGGGGAAGGGGACAGGAAGAGGTCTTAAGCCAAAGCCGGGGCAGTAGTCCATTGTCTGAACGCCTGCAAGCTAGCGGAGCAGAGTTCTGAGCCTGGGCTAGTTTTAAGCTTGCAAAGATCAGATTTGATGTTATGGCTGCGTAGAGTCACACATCAGCCGAGGAAGAAGGGATGGGGGTGAAGATCCAGGCTCTCTGGCAAAGACGTGACGAGGGAACAACATCTGTGCTCTCCTGTTGGAGTGTTTAAAACTGAGTTCCCATTGGCTGGGTTTGTTTTGTTAGGTTATGTTATGGTTGTTTGTGTTTATTTGGTTTTTGGATTAAATTTTTTCTTCTATTTTAGTTGGTATCTGGGTCTTTCCCTCTCTGCTTCTGTCCCCCCTCTCTCTCTGTCTCTCTGTCTGTCTCTCTCTGTCCCTCTCTCTCTCCCTCTCTCTCTCTGTCTCTCTCTGTCTCCCTCTCTCTGTCTCTCTGTCTCTCTCTCTGTCTCTCTGTCTCTGTCCCTCTCTCTCTGTCTCTCTGTCTCTGTCCCTCTCTCTCTGTCTCTCTCTCTCTCTGTCCCTCTCTGTCTCTCTCTGTCATTCCTCTGTTGACATGTATGAACCCTCTATCCTCTCCAGCTTACTCCTTAGGCAGATGAACTGAAAAAGAACGTAAGAATTTCTTGTCCCGGGAAGAGGCTGTGTAAAGATGACGGAGAGCTCCTTGCCCACTCACAGCACGGACTCCAAAAGGCCTGCAGAAATCACTAGGAAGGCACAATGACCACGTTCTCTTTTACCTCATTTGTTTGAAGCTGAGAATGAACCAGGACAAATCAAAAAGACCTTTTCCCCCTCTTT
>PVIR01008303.1:0-57345 GCA_004026965.1 Petromus typicus
CCTATGTCGCCGGACCTGTGCTGGCACTGGGAGCCTGTCCTGAGAAAGACAGTAGACCAAAGGCAGAATACAGTGGGCCCTTGACTTGCAAACTCAATCTATTTCCAAGGGCTGGTTGTAATTCAGGTTGATCAGTGAAGGCTCAGGCCCCTCTGCACAGCCCTCAGAGTCTCCCCCACCCCTGTAACAGGCAGAGCTCAGTGTCCTCAGAGAGACGCTGGCCCAGGCCTCCTCAGTTAACCCCACACAGGAGAGGACGCTGTCCTGTTCCTCCCAGAGCTCTTTGAGGGTGAAGTCTGTACCTGAGACCATCTGGAAGCACAAGTGACCGGCATTCATTCGGGTTATAACTCACCTTTGTTCATAGGCTAAATTTAAAATTCCGGTTGTAACCCAAGTTGCTTGTATGTCCGGCTGGTGGCTACCTGGGTCAAGTCCGTGTGTCTGGAGTGAGCACAGACGGGTATTTGGCTGCTTGTTCTGAGTGAGCCGGAGTCTGCACCTGGCGGGCTGTGGTCAAAGGTTCTGCCTGGTCAGCCGAGGTCAGAGACGTCCAGGGCTGAGCAGGGCTCTGCACCAGGCTGGCAGAGGACTCCTGAGCTGTCCTCGTGGTGACAGTGGACACACACCAGTTTGCCCAGAGCTCTTGGTGACACACTGGAAGTGCGGAGTGCGTGGCCTCATGGTTTCCAGAGTGAGAGGTCGGGCAGAGGTGCTGCCGGGAGGAGAGGGGGGGAGGGAAGGGAGACCCCCAGTCTGCTGTGGGCGTCAGCGGTACACGCTGCCAGGTTGGGAGACAAGGACACCGGAAGATGGCGTTGACATTGCTCAGGAACCCAGCAGTCGAACATAGAAGGCACCTGAAATGACGCCGGCTGAGCGTGAGAGGAGTCCAGGAAGTCGGGACCGGGTGGAGACAGCAGGGAAGGAGCTGGCTGAGACTCTGCTCACGCTGCACCTGTCCGGTGCCTGCCCATGAGAAGAGAGCCAGTAAAGTCAGAGATGCCAGGCAGAGTGGCGGGCTTCCACAGCCCAGTGGCCTGGGCATGCTTACCTTGGAGGCGATCGTGGGCTCCGGGAGTCAGCTCAGGCCCTCATCACCTTCCTGGCCTGCAGTGTCACTGCACTGACCTGGGTGGCTTTGTCTCAAACCAGAACTTCTCCCCATTCACTGCCACAGCCACTGTCCCCGAGTTTTGCATTACACCACCGTGGAGAGCCTAAAAAAAGAAAAAAGGTTGGAAACCAACTATGCAAGAGCACCTGCAGGGACACCCCGGAAGTGCAACATATTAAGAATAAGGGTGGGGCTGGGGATTTAGCTCAGTGCTTCCGGCACCTGCCTTGCAAGCATATGGGCCTGGGTTTGCTCCCCGGTAACCGCACACAACAGTGCTGGGTGCGGTGACTCATGCCCACCAGCCGTCAGTACCAAATACCACAGTGCCGGGCATAGTGGCTCACGCCTGTAATCCCAGCACTCGGGAGGCAGAGGCAGGAGGATTGCTGTGAGTTAGAGGCTTGCCTGGGCTACATAGTGAGCTCAGGGCCAGCCTGGTCCACAAAGCGAGACTCTGTCTCTCAAGAAAGGAACAAGGTGGGATGTGGCAGAGGGCGCCAGGGCAGGCCTGTCACTCAGCAGCTTCAGAAGGGGGCGGTGCAAGACCTGTGCCCGTGAGAGAAGCCCCCGCCAAGAAGTGTGGAGCATCTGACTGCAGAGGGGAGTCGCGTCTGACGGCGGGAGGCGGAAGCAGCGCTCCGGGCTGTGCCCACAGCTGCCGGGGCACAACTCCCATAGCAGCCCGCAGCGGGTAGTCTCCCAAGCTCCAGGCAAGGTGGATGGGACAGTAAAGCCCAGTGAGCTGACTGAGGCTGTGTCGCCAGGACGAGGCATATGGAGACCTGGCCCCGTGTGTCCCCAAAGCCCGTTCTTTCTGCCGTGTGTAGCCCTGAGCCGTGGCTGCTGTGGACACTGGTGATGTTTTAACATGGTCCCCAGGTGTGAGAGGAGGAATGAGGGCGGGAAGAGCAGCCGCCCGCCCAGCAGCAGCCTTGGCCTTGGCCTTCTGCCCTCACACAGAGTGCCACCCTGAGTCCTCAGAGGCTGAGGCCCCCCTGGGGCCCAGAGCACACAGCGCCTCCAACCGCCGGGGTCCCATGGCATTGAGACGTCACGTGGTGGCTGCTCATAAAGCCAGGGCGGGAGCTGTCACAGGGCCGGTCACTCATCACACTGAGATGAGTACACCCCAAGAGGGCAGAGGTCAGGACGCAAAGCCAGAGCCTCCTTAACGCCCATGCAACACTGGAGGAGCTGCTGAGGGGTCGCAGTCGCATGCTGTTGAGTCATAACCCACAGGCTGGCACCGAGAGGGCCACCACGCACCCTCAGTCAGAAACCAGAGGGCGCAGACCAGAGGAGGCTGAGAGGGCTGCATGCGCCCAGTCCCTATGCCCGCGGGAATCTTCAGGCGCAGAAGCATCGAGCTCCTGCCAGGCGGCTGCACGGGAGGAAGAGAGGCAGTGCTCTTCCTGGCCCTGCCCAAGGACATCACAGCCGTTTGGTCAGGTGATCGTACGCCAGCAAGGGCGTCCACACACTCCATGGGCTCTGTCGGGGTGCAGCCCAGCCCCGTACGCAGCCGCCCCAGTGCATCCGACAGTGGTCCAGGCACAAGAACGGGCTGGGGCTCACTTTCTCCAACTTAGCGAAAAATGAGGCCCTCCTGGAAGTTGGACTCACTCAGGTCCTTGGTGAGCAGACTTAGAACCGTCAGTGCTGGAAAGACCAAGAGGAAGCCTTGGAACTGCCCCTTCCTGAGCCGAGCCACTGTCACGTCCCAGAAGTGATGGAAGAAGTCAGTGCCCTGAGCTGAGTGACTACCTGGCAGCTTGGCTGGGCGCCACATCCGGCAGACGGTCCCCGATGTGCTGGGGAGGCACTTGTCGCTGAGATTTACACCTACATATGGAGGCCTGAAGTCAAGCAGCTTGTCCTCCATAAGGTGGGTGGGCTTCATCCAATTAGTGAAAGGTCTGGGTTGAACAGAAAGCCTGCCTCCCCCAGCAAGCCGGGATTCTACCAGGAGGCCCCTCTGGACCTCGTCGGCAGCGTCTGCTCCTTCTGCTCAGGGAGCAGGCTGCCTCTGGACTCGGGCCAGGACTCGTCTTCCCCTCCCCTGCCACCACCGAGTTTCTGCAATCATATGTCCAAGCCAGCTCCTTAATAACTGTTCCCTGGCCCCTCGTGGTTCTTCTCTGGAGAACTCTGGCCAGGAGAACCACACCAAAGACTGAAAGCACCACAGCCCCTGTGCTGTCTCCACTGACGTCCCCAGCCTGATGCCCACGGCACCCACACACACCACGGAGAGTGCCAGGCTCAGTCTAGCAGTGACAGGGAAACGGAGCTGCAAGGTTGCTGCTTTACGATGTCATGCAGCTGTACGTCTGGTGATTCAGTTCTTTTCTATGCCTATCAAGAGAGAGAATCAGAAACAGTTCCCAGCTGCCACCCTGTGCTGCACTATAGAGTCTGCACCCTCCCCTGGCCCAGTGCGTCGGGGACACAGTGTGGGCAGGCCGGACCAGCAAGCAGTGTCTTGCACGCTAGAAGCCTGGGTAGGAATTGAGCCCAAGAAAATGAGAGATAAAGCCTGAGCAAAGGCGGAGTCCTGCCACGCTGGTAACGTTTTGGGGACCTCAGTGGCCCCAACTTCTCTGGAAAAGTCACAGACAAGTTGCTGCACCTTCTGTCTCCTCCTGCACAAGGCAAGCACGAGCCCTGGAGGACGCCCGAGGAATCGGGCTGCCAGCTTGATGTCTGTGGGCCAGGTTGCAGGTCCAGTGACCCTCCACTGGACCTGAGGAGGCCTGCGGTGAACGTGTGTGGGCTAATGGGTGCACCCAAGCGATAAGAGTGGGTATTTTTTGTCTTACACTGAAAAGGGAAAATCGAATTTGTAAACACTTCCCCTCAAGTAAAGATTTCACTGGCTTTGAAGGCTTCAACGTAGACCCCCCTACTGCCTTGTTTAACTTTGTAATCCTGCGTTGTTGTATGTGGTTCCTGGGGATCAAACCCAAGCCCTTGTACTTGCAAGGCGGGTGCTGGACCCACTGAGCTAAATCCCCGGCCCACTGCAGCATTTGTTACAATCACTTCGTTAAACCTCAGAAGGCTGAGCTTGCTTGAGCTTAGAAGTACCTTGGTTGTCAGAGGCTCATTAGACTTGCCTCTGTGATAGGTGGAAATCTGTGCACTGTCCTAACCAATGGAGCTCGTAGTCTGTACACCGTACTAGCCAATGAGACATGTAAGCTTGCAACCCGTGAAATGAGACTAAAATTTAACTCTACCCTAACTTCAAGAACATTCTATAAGGAGCGGATAAAAGCCAGACTTCAGACCAGTTTCATCATTATTTTTTGTGGAGAGATCACTGGCTGGTTTGCGGGTGTTAGAATAAAGGTACATGTTTTGCTTCTGAAATTCCTGAGTGCGTCTTCCATTCTCTGGGACCGGCTGGGCTCAGCTCTGAGCTGCACGCAGTATTCTTGCTGGAGTTCTCCTGTTCCGACACGTCCACGCCCGTCCTTGAACACGCCTAGAAAGGCACCATGAGGACTCGGTCGCCGCTGTTCACTGTTTCAGGCCTGACCCCAGGGCAGCGAGTGGCACGGAGGCCTTGAGTGGATGGGTTCCTAACACGCAGGCCAACACGAGCACTTCTGCCCGTGAATATCTGGTCACAGCAGACACACAGGCATCTCTGGGCCTGTTTTTCGGGGGGGACAAGAAATTGGTGGGTGCTGCTGACCTCTGCTGTCCTGGAAGGGTGGTGGTTGGTACCAGGTGTGGCACCGCTATGCAGCCCGGAGAGTCTCAGCCAGCACCGTCACCCCGGGGTCTGCAGGCGTGGAGTTCCACACGACATTGTGCCCAATGGGGACTCGCTTTAGGCACCGGAGCCCACAGGTCTCTGCCTCCCCAAAGCAGCCAGCATGCTGACATGGGGGTGTGTGATTCGACATAAAAACAGCCATTTTGTTAAAAGCCTCTACCTTGTATCCTGTAACCTCTCTCTGAACCCAGAACTTGTCTCCTTGGGAACTGTCCACCCAACTGATGCGTGCAGCCGCAGATTGTATGTTTTTAGAATGTACTAGTCTATGGTAACCAGTGATCTAACCATGGCCATTGGCTTCTGTAACGATTCGCTTCTGCACTTTAACAGCAGAATGACCTAATCGCTCCTACATAGAAACTACCTGGTGACAGGTGGAGGGTAGCAGATTTTCCCTTTAAATACTGTGCCCCAGATTACCACTTTGCCTTCTTTCACATGGAAGGACGGCCCTCAGCTGAGTAATAAAGCTTTTGGTTGGACATTAAGATCATATTGTGTTCTGAGATATTGTCTCGGTGGGACTTGGTCTGAGCAGTGGGGACAGGGACGGTTGGAGGCCAGTTGAGAGCCATACTCTGAGGCACATGTGGCATCACGCACATACAGGGTCTGCGTTGTTACATCAGAGCTCTCACTGGCACTGGGTTCCCAAGTGGAAGGTGGTAGGGAACAGGGACCTGCGGGCGGGGCAGTGGTGGCCACTCCCAACCTCCCCGTGACTCTCACTTCCTGTCCTCACCACCCTGAGCTCAGGGGAGCAGAATCTGCCCGGGGCATAGAAAGGACCTCATAACTATCAACTGTTGCTGCTGTCCAAGTACTCTGGGCTCCTTATGACCTGCGGAAAGAAACCACCATTACACTAGGGCAATGGTTATGGGGCCACCGGGGGGGAGGGGCAGGCAGAGCTGTCTGTCCACTGACACCCACGTGAGCACCTCTTGGTACCATCACCAGGTTATAGCCATGCTGGATTAAGAAGTGATCATTAAGGAATCAAGCGCCTGAGGAGGACCACCCACCTTTTCAAACCTCCCGCCATCTTAGACAACCTCCCGCCATCTTAGACAACCTCCCGCCATCTTAGACAACCTCCCGCCATTTTAGGAAGGGTGTGTGTCATACCCCCAGGAGCAGTTGAGGGAGCCATGAAGAGTAAGAGGAGCGTAAAAAGACAGTGGAGGAGGGGTGGTGAATACCGCGAGCAGCTGCAGCCCCTCAGGGTGGAGTTTATCTTGCCAGGAGTATATTTTCTCCTTTGAAATTTTCCTCCCAGGAATAGCTGCTCCCAGGAGCCATGGGGCAGCTGCTCCCTGGCTGTGTGTGAGGAAACAGATCTGTGTGGCATGAAGGTGGACCCCAGCGGCCATGTGGCAGCCACTCGGGCCCCTTCCAAAGACCCCACAGAAAGGGCAGAGCCGGCTGGCCATGTCCACCTGATGCAGTCAGGGTCCGAGGGTTGGTCACTCCTCTGGGTACTCTGCATAGAGTTCCTACCCATCTCATTTGTCCTTGGTGCCTTACTTCTGGAGGGAGCGGAACTGAGATAAACTATTTAAAATATGTAGAGTCCTCAGCAAACAGGTAGGCATTCTGCTTTATCGTTTGTCCATCTTAGGCGATCGCCTACCATTTTAGACACCTTCCTGCCATTTTAGACCTCTCGCCATCTTAGACAACCTCCTACCATCTTAGACAACCTCTCACCATTTTAGACAACCTGCCACCATCTTAGACCTCCCGCCATTTCAGGTCTCCCGCCATCTTAGACAACTTCCCATTTCATCCCTGTAGCCCTCAGTACTTGGCAGATATGCAGATGGTGACCCTACACTACAATCTGGTTTTCCAGCAAGCTTTCAAAGCTCGCATCCAGTTGATCTCTTCTCAGAATCTTGCCGTTGATTAGTAATGGATTCCCGTCCTTGAACAATGACTGCCTCGGAAGCCAAGCTAACAGGTGCCTTATGTCGGCGGTGCATAAATGATCTAATCTCGCTGAACAGGCAGGTTTTAAAAATATATCAAATGCTTCATCACAGCCTCTATGTTACAGATTCGCATATGAGCCAACCCAGGTGTGGAGTTTCAAGCTAATTTTCCCCTTGCTGCCCCCATATATCACTGGAACTAGATTCCCAGGATTCTTCAGTTAAAGTCGGAATCTCGTATTGAATCGCTAGCATTTGGGCTACCCAGGCAGAAGGGTGCTCCAGCCACTGCCTGCTTTCCTGTAATTTTGCTGTGTCCATGTTCTCTTGCCAGCCCCTCCATTTCTTTTTTGCTTGTAATATTCTATTACCTCTGGTTTTGCACTCAATTGTCCATTTACAGGCAGCATTTTGGCTTTTATTCACCCAGTTAGAGAAACTCAAGCTTTGAAGTTGGACTGCTCCAGAATACTTTTTGTGTGAGTGCAGATTTTCTCCTAATATACTTTTCAGCTGGTGAACTTATTTCTAACAGGAGAAGATCTCAAGATAGGGCACAACAAAGCACCTCAGGAACCTGGGTTAGTGCTGTCCTAGGCATCCTGCCGCAAGTCTCCCAGGTGCCTGTAAGGGCAAGAACCTGCCCCTTCGATGCCAGGGCACACTGACTACAGTTATAAATATTTCACTTCCCAAACCCCGTTCCCAGAGCTCACGCACACTTCCATGGGACGGATGCACTCATGGTCTCGGCACATTGGAACCATCACCTCCAGCCTCCCAGGCCTGAGAGAGCTTCAGGAAGTCAGCTTTTCTGCATTCTCCAGACTCTGAGGAGAAATGTAGATCAACAAGCCAAACGGGAGAAAGACTTCTTCAGGAAAAATCCAAGAGAGTCACTCTAAAGATTAGCCATGGATACAACGGGTCATTTCTTCTTGGAATAGATACATCCTTCTGCCATTCAAATCGATTTGTACAAGTATGATAGAAAAGTTTCAAAATTCGTGATTATGCCTTTTTGTGAATGAACACACTTCCAAGGTTACACTGTTACAGGAAATAATACTGGAGATGAAATACGAGACATTGTACCCCAACCTATCCACTGCCCCCAGTGCTTGATCTCCAGCGACTGAAGAGTGAGTCTTAGGAACAATGGCATTTAAGAGAAGGAAGATGTTTATTGATAGGAAGCTCCCGAGAGGCAGGAGGGGTCCCCGTGGGCCCCCTTTTACAGAGGAGTTTTACAGGATGAAATTGCCTTGGTGACAATATGGGCCACAGCCAGGATCATCGAGGGAGGTTACAAGTCCAGGCACCTAGCCCATGATGGTCCAGCTGGGGAACAAGCGACCTAGCAAGCACGGACAGAAAGAACAAACATTCTCCTAGGAAGCTGGGTCCAGAGGTCTCTGATCACCCGGGGGTGGCTGATTTTATCTAGGCTTCGTTAGGCTCAGGGTTCGCTCTTAGAGGAAGTACCTACGCGTGTCTTTATCTGGCGGCCTGGTTTTCTGGCTATGGGTCCTTGGCACAGCAGTGGTGTGTTTCACCGTAGTCCTGTCTCTTGAGGACCTGGCCTCTTCTGACTTTTCTAATATTTCTACCTAGCTCATCTGTCTATAATGATACCTCCCGGGACTCTACTTCCTAAGCTATAAAGTTTTATGTAAGTGGCTGTTTTCTGAGTAAACCTGAATACCATTCATTTATTCATTCAGTTAATGCTTCTTAAACTCAAACTGTCGGTGAGCAGTTTCCACAGTTTCTCCCTCCTGAAAAGCACTGCAGATCTGTGGCTCCTTCGGCAGACTCCGCGTCTCCATGGCTGTGATCACCTCTGGGGACACCCTGAGGAGAGCGTGTGCTGACCAGGTGGGCCGTGAGGGTGCTCGGTGTGTCCAGGCAGGGCTCCTCTGGCCCACGGGAGGCCCCGTCAGGACTCCCTCTCCATCTCCCTCCTGTGACAAAGTGACAGCAACAGTCCAGACAGCGGGACCTCTTGCAGCTGGGTCGCTCCGTCCCCTCCCACGTGCTGAGCTCTTGACATGTGGAGCTCGCTGGTGACTTCGGGAGCCTGCTTGTGTGACCAGTGCCACCACAGGCGTCCTTCACACCCTGAGCACACTGGGTCCCTCTTGGGTTGTCAGGGACAGGAGGTCAGTCAGCCACCAAGACGTCAGCTTGCGAGCTGAGCTGATTCAGAAACGCTATCAACAAAATCAGCTCTTCTGACCCTGATCCGAAGTCATCCCAGGAAGTGCCGCCGTCAGGGGCCACGGCAGAGGGCGACGCGGATCTGTGGTTGGGGCAGCTTCTGCCCTCAGAGGCGCGGGTGATGCCGCCTCCTGTGCTGCCCTGGCTTTTCACGCTCTGTCGTCGTGGTGCTAGAGGGGCGCGGGAGGCTTGTGCAGAGGCGCCCGGGGACGCCTGCGGTGCTGAGACGGCACGATCTCCTGCTTTGTGCTACCCATCTTCAAGGTCTTACTTCCCCTCAGTGTGGGCTGCAATATGCAAACACGTTCTGGTCTGTTCATTTCGCCTGTGTCTTTTTTTTTTCGGTGCTGGGAAGGAGCCCAGAGCTGCAGGCCTGGCAGGCAGGTGCGCTACCCCGATCAGTCCTCCAGCCTGGCTTGTCTTTCTGTTGGCCGGTATGTGTTTCCTAACCCCATCCGTTAACAGCTGCATGTCTAGCAAGGTGACAGAGCCACGCAGTCGCACACAGAGGGGCTCTAAGAACGCGTGACTACACCTCAGGCTTTCCCGTTAAGGATCTCCGTGACTGTTCACCTCCTGTCATGCAGCGGGAGCCCGGTGCTGGCGCGCAGCCGGGCGCAGCGCAGAGCCGCCGAGTGCGGGGCTGACTGAGTCGGGAAGGCTCCCTTCCAGCTTCCGCTCAAGGACCTGCTGTAATGGAGAGGAGCGAAGTCCAGATGGCGCCCGGTGTGAGAAGTGACGGTGACTTGGTCTGTGCAGCCCCCCTGGGGGTGGAGGTGGGGTGGGGCGGACAGACCTGGGAGCCACGGTGCTTACAAGGTTAGAAGACAGGACACGCGGCGGTACGTGGGAGCTGTGCAGGGACAAAGGCCCAGATCTCTCTCTTGGGAACAAAATGAGCAAGGTATCCCAAAGAGAGAAACCAGAAGATGGGTGTGTGTGCGTGTGGTGTATGTGCGCCCGTGTGCCTGTGGTGTGTGCGTGCGTGCGTGTGTGTGTGGTGTGTGTGTGTGCGCACGTGTGCGTGTGGTGTGTGTGTGCCTGTGGTGTGTGGTGTGTGTGTGGTGTGTGCGTGCGTGGGGTGTGTGTATGTACGCGTGAGTGTGGTGTGCACACACGCGTGTGCACACATGTGCATGGTGTGTGTGTGTGTGTGTGTGGTGGAACCCAAGGGCGCTCTACCGATGAGCTACGTCACCAGCCTCTTTCCCGTTTTTCATTTTATTTCTGAGAGGACATCTCAGTAAGTTGCCCCGGCTCGCCTTGAGCTTGTGATCTTCCTGCCTCGGTGTCCTGAGCGGCCGGGATGATCTACCTTCACCATCATGTGCCGATCACTAGAAGTCTTTAGCCAGCTCTGACGCCTACACCCCCAGGGGGCCTGGGGATCCTGCAGGAACTCCCAGCCCGGTCCGGAGGCCGCTGCAGCCCTGGCCCTGCTTCCTGCTCCCGCCTTTGCAGGCCTGCTCAGCCCGGCCCCTGCCCTGCCCCCGACCGCAGCTCGCTCCGGGCGCCCTTTCTCGAGAGTGCAGCGGGGTACTCGTCATTCCCTTCCAGCTTTCCATTTTAGCTTAAATCTGAAACATCAGGAAAAATCGCATTTGGCATTTGATTACATCTCCAAATGGGCCCGGACAAATGATGGGAGACCAGGAAGGAGTTCAGAAGAAATGGTCTCTGGCCAAGGAAGGTGTTTTATGAGGAGAAAAGCACCCAACAGTTTTCTTTTCTCTTCTACTCGGAAGCCAAGGAAACCAGGACAGATTTGTTAGCTGAAGCTGGGGAGAAGCAAAGGCGCAGGCCACGATGTGAGCAGGACGGAGAGGGAAAGAGTTCCCGCAGGAGGCTGAGGCCGTAGGGTCACCAGTGTCTTCCAAAACGAAAGGCCTGGCTTCCTCTCAGCTCTGAGGAAAAGGAAGCTGAGACATGAGTGCTCCAGGTCACCTTTCCAGCTCCCGAGGAAACAAGAGCACGGGGCACGTGGAGACGGGGGCGCGGCGGGGTCTCGGCGCGGCACGGTGTGCGGACCAGCGGGCAGTGTGCGGCTGGCACGCGGTGGGGGCCTAGCATGCTGGACAGGGGCCTGCTCCCCGGGAGGTCCGCTCCCCGGGCACAGGAGGCTGGCAAGAGCCCTCTCGGGAGCGCCTGCCCGCTCTCCTGCTGGAAGCAGCACGCGTGTCTCTCACTCCCTTCCGGAGATGTAAATCTTGATTTCTACACATTTTAAATTATTTAATTTGGGATGATTTTTTAAAAACCAAGTTCCTGTCGTATATTTTTAAAAATGTGTTTGTACACCCCCATATCAAACCTGCTTCCAATGTAGTCATGTAGAATGCTAAATTCGATGGAGAAATGGTCACAAATAATTCAACACGGGCTGTTCTTTTCCCCTCTTGCCTTGATGTGTTTCCTTCTTTCCTCTCTTTAGTGGTCTGTTCCTGGGCCTACGAATAGTAAGAGTTTATTCAGTGTCAAGAGGGTTGCTGCACCCCTGAGATCCCTACCCTCAGGAGGCTGAGGCAGGAGGATCTCTAGGAATTTGAGGGCTATTGCTTGGGCTATACAGTGAGTTTGAGACCAGCCTGCATTACATAGCAAGACTGTCTCAAAACAAGAAAGAGTTGGTTCAGTGTGAAATGGAAGAACAAGTGTAAATGTAGATGGCGGAGGCTGGCAGGAATAAAGGAGCAGCATACATACAGCGCTCTGGCTGGGACGCTCTGACTCGCCTTTCTGTTCTCTCCTGACTCATGCTCCTTACCGGACCACTTCCACCAGGAAGTCCAGACAGGAGGCAAGGGGGCCTCTCCGAGTGGTGCATCCGCCCACCCGAGGCAGTGTGGGGGTGGGGACACGTCTCCTGGCCCCGTCTTCACCACAGCTGGAGCTCAGGGAGGTGTCACGAAAGCCCCAGGAAGACTGATCCCAAAGAAGGCTGAGGCAGTGTGGGCCCAGCATCGCCATCTTGGCCAATGCATCTTGCACTTGGCCTCAGCCTAGGGGGTGATCCCGGAAGTTACCAGGCTTTTCACCAACCTGGCCTGGGGGGGGACCGAGTTGCGTGCCCTTGGCTGGTGTGGCTGTGTGATGAGGCGGAGCTGTTGCAGTGAGCGTGCAGGATGGGTGCTGGCCAGGGTCCCCCGAGGCGCTGCCTGCACTGCTCCCTGTGCTAGGGACGGGGCTGCCACAAACGGAGCCCAGCGGACCCGAGATGTGCCCAGCGCGGCGACGGCCAGCCGTTTGCCCTCCTGCTTCCACCACAGGGAAGCCTGCGGTCCGCTGGCCCAGGGCTCATCCCCGCTGACGCGTGCTGTGAAGCTGACGCCGTGAGGCCGTACGTCCAGGGTGACCAACCCAGTGGCCGCAGGACGAATGGTTTTCCTGGATTTGGGCGCACCAGCCACGCAGGCCCTAGAGACACAGGACAGAGTTCTACTTGTTCTGAGCCACAAGGACGTCAGAAGCAAGTAGTCGGTGCCTGTCACATAACCTTCACTGTAGTATTTACAACTTCATATAGTTACAGAGGGAATAAGATCTTGATTATTTGGGGCCACTAAAACTTCATGTACCATTCTGATGTCTTATTCTGTTTGAACCCCAAATCCATCACAGGGTAGAAGACAGATGGTGTGCTTGTTAACTTTAGATTCAGCTATCCGTGGCAAAAAGTCCTAAGTGAGAGCGACTTCTCAGGGACTGAGATTTATTTCTGTACACCAAGTTCATTGGCGACAGCTTGGAGTGGGGCAGATTCTTGAAGTTGTCACAGACCTAGACTGTTACCCCAACAGGCATCTTTCCATGTTGTCCAGAAAGGCTGCTGGAGCCAAAAATCCGTGTCTGCACTCCAGGAAGCAGGGAGGGGAAGGGGACGGGGAAGATGATGCTCTTTTCTTCGAGGAGTGGCGCCCCCCCTGCTGACTGCCTCTGACCAGCCCACATGTGGGCAGATCTTAGACCGTCAGTTGAGAGGCTGGGGAGCGAAGTCTTTAGTCTGGATAGCTCTAATCTCATTAAAAAATCACAGTTAGTATCCCCAGGAAGAAGGAGAATAGATTTGGGGGCGTGTTTAGCACTCTGTGTCACAGTAGTTAGTGTAGTGGGGAGAACAGTGTTCCCCAGATCTGTGTCCACCCAGACGTGAGCTTGTTTGGCGGTGGGGGCTTTGGACCGCAGTAAGTGAAGGTGCTGAGCTCAAGTCTCCCCGCGTTACAAGGGGAATGACTGGGTCTTCCGAAAGAGGCCAGGAGGCCGCGTCACAGACCCGAAGGCCTGGGCGGGCAGAGACAGGGCCCTGGGAGACAGCGGATCCCAAACTCTCCGTCCAGACTCGTGGCCCCAAACCTGGGGAGAATGAATCCTGGTTCCACATCCGTGCCCACCAGCCAAGCGCGGTCAGTGCAGCACCACTGTAACTGTGCCGGGCTGTGTGCTGGCCCCGTGACTCTGTGGTGGTCCGTGCTTGTCCAGGGGCCGGCTGGGCTTAGTTTGGTCGGTTCTTCCTATTCTCCTCATAGGACCATGTTCTCCAACTCTGTACAGAAGACAGGAGGAGCAAATGTAGACGGTTAATATATATCCAGCATCTTTCACACAGCAAGAACCTAAGACACATTTGTCATTTGAGATACAGTTTCACATATAGTTCTGATGGACTTTGAACTCATTTCATAGCCCAGGCTGGCCTCAAACTTGCAGTGATCTTCCTGCGTCAGCCCTCCGAACGCTGGGATGACAGGCATCGTCTACACACTCGGCAGATGAGAAGAGGGCATGACAGAGTCAGTTCTACACAGACAAAGACAGAGGCAAGGCTACTCCTGGGAAGGCTGGCGCGGGCTCTTCCCAAAGAGCCATCTCCGTGGGAGTAACTGGCACACCTACCTGACAGTGGCCCTGGGCCGCAGGCCACCCGTCTGCAGAGAGGGGAAGTTCTCTGTGCTCCTTTCCGGGTACAATCCCACCTTCCGAGCAAATAACCAGACATGCTTCCCCGGTGACTCGCCGAGGGACAGGCAAGCTGCGGAAGACTTCTTCCAGCTGCCCGGCCCACAGCAGCGAGCAGGACACGCTTTTCAGCCACTCACCCTCAGAGGAGGCTGCAAAACAGTAAGGGATCCAGGTCTCTGGGGAGCACTTGCTGATGGAAGGGGGACATGAGAGTGAGGCCCAGGGCCCCACGTTTCTCAGGAGCTCCCTGGGTCTTGCAGAGCAGACAGGAAACCAGATCAGGGTTTCAGGAAAGAAGCTTTCCTTCTATCGTGCGGGAGTGTGCACGCTACCTGTATACAATGACGCGGTGGGTCCTCTACTTACCATTGGCCTGAGATAGGAGCAACTTGGGTTATGGCTGGAGTTTTAGTTCTAGCTTATGACAAATCTTGAATCATGACCTAAAGGTCAGCCACTTGTGCTTCCAAATGGTCTCAGATACAGACTTAACCCTCAAAGAGCTCTGGAAGGAACAGGACAGCGTCCTCTCCTGTGTTTAGTTAACTGAGGAGTCCTGGGCCAGCGTCTCTCGGGGGACACTGATCTCTGCCTGTCACGGGGGAGACTCTGAGGGCCATGCAGAGCAGCCTGAGCCTTCACTGACCAACCTGAGTTACAAGCAGCCCTGGGAACGGAGTGAGTTCACAAGTCAAGGGTCCATTGTAATGCTATAATTATTTTTATAGTAATTGCTATGAGAAGCTCAATATAGAAGTGCAAAATATTAGACAATTCCTGCAGAGCCCTTGGAAAGAAGGACAGACACTTCTCAGTCCCAGATACGACAGCTGTTTATGAAGAAGCCGTATTATCTTACGCATACATCATCAAACTCCTAGCGCGATAACCTAGCTGGGCATGGTGGTGCAGGCCTGTAATCCTGGCATGAGGGAGGCTCAGGCAGCAGCAGAACTGTGAATTTGAGGCCAGCCTGAACTCTCTCTCGAAAAAAAAGAGAGGAAGGAAAAGCGACAACCCTGCTCTGTCACCCCCGGGCACTTCACATGGACCAAGTATTGTGGCAGTCGAAGTTTTCACTTTCATTTTATCTTGGTGAGTTTAGGATTTGGGGAGACACACAGACCGGCCCCCCCAGCGGCTATCTTGGAGTTGCTGCAGCTGAAGAAGTTGTAGCTAGACTCGCGGTCCCGCTGAGGAGCAAAGCAGGCGTTCACCACGGATCCATCGTATCCAGGCCGGCGCTGGGAGCCTGGGTAACCGCCTCACCCCAGCGACTCGGGTTGTTTTTCCTGAAAATTCTTTCCACTTAGCCGAGAGCAGAATGCTATAAAGATGCACTCTGCTTAATAGGCACAGCACCTGCCAGATGGGCCTCCCGGCAAACTTACTTCAATTTTTAATCATGCAGAAGAGCAGCACTGAAGGGAAGAACCCTGTGGTCTCCACCGTGTAGCAGTAAAACGTCACACAGCGCGCGGAGCCCGCTCCTCAGCTTCAACTGCAGAACAGGGTTTGGAGAAATCTGTTTCGGACCCCTTCTCCTCACAGCCGTACTTGGGGGGTGTCTGTGTTCAGTGAGTTCACACAAGGTGTGTCCCGTGTAAGGGGATTATCACCAAACACTGAGTCCCCACTTAAAATACATTTTCCCATCAACGCAAAAATCATTACATTGAAGCAAGAATTTGTTTGGGGAAAATAAGGTACTGCAGGAAGCAGTAGGAGAATTCTGGGAAGATGGCCCCCACAGACTTGTGAAACCTGAGAAGCAACCTCTACTAACACAAGTTCTAAACATTTTGGGAAATTTTTACATATTTTGGCAGCAATACCGAAAGGAAGCCATAGTCCTAAGGGTTAGGGTGAGCAAGGGGCCTACAGTATATTGACCTTCAGCAACAGGAAGTTCAGCAGTTTACTGCACATCTTCTTCGGTGTGTGTTTATGGCTGCTTCTCTTTTTCAGATTTATTCGGGTATTTTTTCAGTCTGGGTTCTACACTGGCAAATTGGGTCAGGTTCTGTCTGCCGATTCATTTGCATTTACGGTGATAAGGAGGCTGTGCCCCAGAACACAGGCTCTGTCTATGCCCATTCCTGAGGGTCCGGCCGCGAGGGCCATGCACCACAGGCTGCCAGGTCCTGCCTTATGCAGGAGCTAATGCAGGGCACCTGGTTTGGACGGTCTGATGGCTTGGGTGGCAGCATGGTCCCTGTTGTCCTGTATGTGGCCCTGGCGGACTGGCAGGTGATGGTGTCCTGGCTGCAGGTCTGGTCACAGGAGGCAGCAGCCTGAGTTGAGGAGGGGCTGGCTGGCCAGTCGCAGGCCGGTTTACCGGCAAGGCAAGACCTTCGCTGTCTCTAGGACTTGGCCAGCCTGGGAAGGGATAGCCCCTCCCCCGGCCCTCATGGCCCCATGCAACTAAGTCATCATAAAATGCAGAAAATAAAAACATGAATGGTCCAGGTACTACTTAGACTGTGACTCGGGAATGAAGTCTCTCTCCCTGGGACTCCTTCCACTCTGCGTGAGTCCCTTCTTCCCCTCGGACCCTGACCTGAACGAAGGTTACTCCCCAGGGGCCACATGAGAGCAGACCTTGTCCTCTGCGATCAGCGCTTTGTCCACAGTGTGGCACCTGGTGTGTGGCAAAAGTCGGGTGAGTATTTTCACACTTCTAGAGAGGAAGCTAAATATGAACACTCAGTAAGAATGCTCTGTTTGAGCAGAAATGATGTCTTTTTGCCCACAGTTAAAACCTTGCATTTTAAGCACGTGGACAGCTGTGACTTGGCGTTTGTGTTCTCCTGCTTGTGGCCCTGCTGATTTCCAAAGCCGTAGGTGTGGTGGAAGGGTCTCAAATTAGCAGACTCCACCTGGGAAGAGCCTGACACTGCACGGCCAGGCGGGGCCGTGACACCATTTTCCGAGACTTGAAAAGCTCTGATTTAAATTTAGCAGGTCAGGCCACTTCCTGAAGACTTCACGTGGACACGGTGCTCAGCGGTTCCGTTGTCGCAAGTGGCTTCTCGACTTTGAAGCCTATGTTCTCATTTCCAAAGTCAGATTTTTCATTTGCTGGAATATTTAGAGTTTTGACCTGATTTCATCACTTTAAAAACACCTGGAGATTTTTCAAGTAACTTTCTTTCTCTACCCCTTTGTCCTGTTGCTTTAGGAGAAAAAGCTCAGATGAAGTCCCTCGGCGGGTCCTGCCTCACTCTCGGTGATATTTAGAACGTGAAATGCTGGCGGCTGCGAGCTGCACAGGAGGCCCAGCGAGAGGCTTCCAGCTGCCCTGTCCTCTGCTTACAGTGGCTCCGAGAGCCAGGGTGACGGAGAGGAATTCCACACAAGAGACAGAACCCAGGCCACCCTGTGGAGCGCTTCTCCTGACAGAGGATGAGGGCCCGGGAGCCAGAAGCATTCTTCTCAGCTACTAAATAGGAATCGAAGGCAAGAAAGAGGCACGCAGTGGCGATGGGCTCTCCTTCTCCAGACTGTCGGTCTGCTCTGGCCAAGCCATCTGCTCACGGGTGGCCCGGGCACTGTCCTGGCAGTGCAGGCCACTCTGGGGCTTTCTCGGTGAGTGAGGCGTCTGTATTTACCCTCCCAAAGACATTTGCACTCACAGACTTTGAGAAACAAAAGCTAATCAATTCAGATGATGCAAATAGAAGGAAACTTCTCCCACAGCACATGGACGTCCCGGAGCTGAGGCCCAGGAGGACGGCAGTGGTCACCTCCATTCGTGGGGTGTGCTGCTCCTGGCTGTGCTCTCCTCCGTGTCACCCACACGTCCGCGACCTTCCTTGTGCTGCTGGGGACTCCTTCCTTCCGTGTCTACATCTCTTCCATTCAAAGAAGGCTGGACTTGGGCATCACTGCAGACCCCACGTGTGCAGGAAATGTAGCCTGACTGCCGAGCTCTCTGGGGACCAGCTGAGCAGACACAGGGGTGCGGGGCGGCCCGTGGGCTTCTGGGTAAGGGTAGGAGTCTGCAGACACATTCTGTACAAGTCAGTTGGGCACCCCCAAAATGTGTTCAAGATAACATTTTGAAATTTTTTCTTATAAGAGAGTAACAGTTCTTGCTAAAAGTTTAGAAAATGCAGAAATATAGAGAAAAATTTAAGTATTGATAATATTCATGCATTCAAAAATCTACTGTTGACATCTGCACTGGCCTCTCACGCTTTTACCTCTGCAAACCAATTTTTTATTTTTAACTATGACGTTAAACGTACAATTTTTTATTCTTTTCAAAACTCACATTTTGTACATTTCTCCAACTGATGACATAGTCTCTAAACCAATTTTAAATGATGGGAGGTATTCCATGGCGTGATGGTGTCATCACTCCATTCTCCAGGGTTTGCTTATTTCTGGTGTTTTACTTTGGACAGTAAATGCTGTAACAGTCCTAGATATTAGAGGGCAAAGGGGAGCGTGTTAGCTACCTGTTGCCTCCGGCAGGGTGGCGAGAGCTTTGTGAGCGCGCAGGTGAAACGTGCTCACGAGCACGCTCTTTCCTACACACAGGGAGTGCAGATTTCCAGAGCGATCACCAGCCGCTCTCCCCGCCCTCCCGCCTTCTCCAAGGCAAACGCACGTTTCTGTCACACCGGCAGGAGGCGCTGTCTTTCTGCTCACTGTTCCAGCGCCATGTTACAGTTGTTTCTGTGAGTTGGAACAAGCTGTTTCTCCATGTATGCCTCCAGTCTAACTGAGCAGTTGGCACGTGGCCAGACTGCGCATCTGATTAATACGAAGGTGCGATAATAAATCAGTGCAGATAAGTAATATAGGACTTGATTGGCCAGTGGCCCGGGTTCAACTAAGCAGACACATTCTCTGTTTTAGCCTGTGGAGGAAATCTGATGGAGATAAGCCCTGTCTGTGGCTGGTCCAGGCTGGCACTTTGATCACCAGAGTGGTAGCGCTGCCTCAGAAATTCTTACTCGGCCCGTGGGGCCTGGGTGTGAGTTGGGGGCCTGGTCTAGTCCCCTGGACACAGACCCACACACACGAACATGAAGGGGGTTTGTTATGGGTTTGAGTCCCCCGACGATGAACGCTGCCCTGGGGGGACAGCAAGCTGGAGACCAGGAGAGCTTGGGTGAGACCCGACCCTGAAGACCCTGGACTGAGGGAAGCCACAGGGTCGCCCCAGTACCCGGGCCAGAGAGCTCGGCACCTGGGAAGAGCCGGCGTTCAGTGCAAGTCTGAGCACAAGCAAGTCAGTAACCCACTTTGCAGGTGTCGGCTGGAAGAACTCTTCTCCGGGGGAGCGTTTTGCTCCGAGACCTCTGACTGACAACCCACACTGGGCAGCTGCATCTGCCTTACTAGGCTGACCAGGTGAGCATAGATGTCACCTAGAATCTGGGCAGGAGCACCCGGCACTGCGCCCCCAGCTGCCAGGGCGCCCACTGACGCTTTCGGCGCCTCAGTGGGAAAACAGCTCACGTATGGCTCTAAACTCCAGTGTTTCTTTAGAAGCGGGCATCTCTGTGCTAACCATCTCTGTGCTAGTGGAAATCATCGGCCCAGTGCAGAGGGAGACCTATGAGCCCCTCAGGATGACTGACTCACTCGTGCAGGAAAGGCCAACGGAGCTCGTCTCTCTTTTGGCTCTGGTAGGAGCCTGGCTCTCGGGTCTCTGCTCACACCAGCTCACTGGATAGCTGGAAGAGCTGGTGGAATGGGCACAGGGCAGGGCCTGGCTCATGGTGACCTGGACGGGAGCCCAGCCCTGCCCATGTGTCACCGGGGTTGACTGCCGTGTTCTCCTCAGCACTAACATTCAATCAAGGAATTACTGTTTTGCAAGTAAGGGAGGTAAAAGAAAGCACTCACAGACCGGGACGACGAGGAGCTATGAGGCGCTGGTGATGTTGGCACAGCGTGGCAGGTGCTCTCAATGCACTGAATTGTCACTTAGAAAGGGTTAAAGGGCAGATTTGAGGTTTTACTTCCAGGTACTGGTGGTGCCTGGGGCTACATTCGGAAAAATGCATTTTTAGGTGGTTTTGTCCTGCGTGACCTTTCTGGAATTACTTACACAAACTAAGATGCTATGACACCACCAGATGGTATTATTTTACAGCATCCCCATCATACATGCAGTCTGCCATTCTGGCATGTGGCTGGGTGTACTTCACAGCAGTGAAAACACAGTGAGTCCCAAGTGTTTGGATCTAGAGCCGTCCTCCCACGTCGAGGCTCGGGCTTTGGATCCGTCACTCAGGACATTTGTGGATGGCAAGTGTGCTGGTTGCGTTCCACCCCCAGGGCCAGCCAGCCTGGACCTCCTGACAGCACACCGGCCGTGGGCACCCCATGGGTGGGTCCACTGACGGGCACTGTCACTCTCCCAGCCCCTGAGACTCTGGCATGGCCCTCAGAGTGGATGGCCCCAGAGCAGGGTGCAGGCCCTTCTGCCCACTCCCTGGTGGCAGGGCCCGCTGGGTCCCTGCCTGTCCTGTCCTCCATGAGCCCAGGGAGGAAGTAGCCATCTTCCCTCAGCCTATGCAGGCTGAAATTAAGTGGAAAATGTCTGCGAAAAGCCCAAAGAGTCTGGATTGTGGAGCTTCGCCCATAGCATGTGGCAGCTGCGGCAGGGTCTCAGCTTTGTCACTGATCCCTGCTTCGTGCCAGACACACCCGGATGATCCCCGACTCCGGCCAAGAGCTTCATTTAGATCTTACACTGAGTTAGGTGGGAACCAGCCCCCGTGTGCCTCTGCATCAGGCTGGCTCCATGGAGACCACGTTTGCGAGACACAGCGTGGGTCTGAAAAGGCAGCACGTGGATGCTCTGCGGCCACCTCACTGTCCCCCAAGCGCCCAGACCCGTCTGCTTTGTGCCCTTCCAACTTTTCCATAATTAAAAGCCCAGCCAGTATCCTTTTCCTAGTCACCCACTCAGCTTCCCATCTCTGTAACCTGATTCCAAGCACGGAGCATCTGCTGATGGGTCCCACAGACAGCACCCGCGGGCACTGGCCCTGGGCCCTGCCCGTGTGGGGCTGAGGTGGCCTCAGGTGACGGGCAGATCCGCGGGAGGGCAGGCAGGGCACACCAGGGGCACTGTGGTCAGCACGGATCTCTGCGTACTGCAGTGATGGACACGGTTGATTTTTGGAGGCTCAGATGCGTTGGGTGCTCTGGCTGTACAGTGGCTTTGCCCCCAATTGGCACTTCTCAGCCCTCAGGGCCCACATGAGCCAACCACCCTCAGCCCTGACAAAGCACCATTGGGATTTGCAATTTGCTGTCGTTTCCCAGGAGAATCTAATTGTGATGCATTTCATTTTCTATTTTTAAGTTCATTTTTAAACTGATATCTTGTCTTAGTCACTTTCTTGTCACTGGGACAAAATATCCCACACCCGCAATTCCGGGGCGGAGAGTTCTGAGCAAAGATCAATCCTGCCCACGCTCCCAGCACACACGCCGCCCTGGGATGCCCTCGCTGCCCTCCTGCGGACCTCCTTCCTGCAGGCCCTATCACCGAGGGCTTCCTGACCTTTGTCCTCTCGGCTCCTCTGGGTCAGTACGTGTGTGTGCATGTGTGTGGACGTGTGCATGCGTGTGTGTGCGTGTGCATGCGTGTGTGTGTGTGTGTGCTGCATAGGCTCTATCAAGTTGTCCTGCTCTGGGGTCCTAGGTTTCATCTACGATCCGCCTTCCACTCTAGTCATCAGAAACGATCCGCACACTAGAGCCAGCAGCCGCGGAGGGGCCAGAGGGACGCCGTGCGCCTGCAGAGGAGGAGGAGGGGCTGCGTGCACCCCGGCGGCCTCTGACCCTTGACACCGGCTGAGACTTCTGCTCCCTTCCTCCCGGGTGCTGTCTGCCCCAGGGTCCCCAGGGTGTCCCTCAGGACTCAGGCCTGGGGCCCACGGTGGGTGCCCAGCGTGCAGCCCTCCCGCCACAGTGCTGCCGCCGCCCTGGTCACCCGGTCACCTCCCGGCCCAGCCAGTCCAGCTCAATGGGCAGACCAGCTTCACACGATGGTAGGCTTTGTGGCACTGAGCTCGGCTGGTGGTGGAGCCCACGCTCGGCTCGCTCTCCTCACAGGTGGACTGGCCCAGGGCCCGACTTCCCCGAGCCTGCTGCTCCCCAGAGGGACGGGGCAGTGGAGACGACCACGGCATGGATGGCCACGGAGGAAGTACCAGAGAAGGGAGGAGGAGGGCTAAACCCAGGGCGGCCGGGCGTGACAGGAAGTGCCCCCAGGAAGGCCGGTGGCACATGCAAGGGCCCGGGGTGCATCAGAGCCAGGATGCTGAAGAGTTTCAGGCAGCAGAAATGAGGGGCCTGGTGGGCGGAACTGGGGCATGGGGACTTTATCTTATGGAATAGGACAATCAAAGACCATTAAGCAAATCTGCCAGTTCTTCCTTTTACGTTTAAATAGAGATCACTGTGTTCTAGGGCTGCAGCTCAGTGGTTAGAACCCTGGCCTGGCTACTATGAGGCTTTAGGTTAACAATTTAAAAAATATTTTTAATTAAAAAAAGATCCGGTACCGACACATGTTACGACATCAACAGACTCAAACATGCCACACAAACACGGTTAATCATCACACGTGATGACGGGACCAGGTGTGCTCACGGGGACAGACCGTGGTCCGGGGTTCCTGGGGCAGGAATGGGGGAGCAGGCTCCCTGCAGCCTGCTGACACTACTGCGCATGGGTGTGGGCGACAGGAAGAACTGTGGGCCAGGGCGTGACTGCGGGGCCGGAGGAGCTCAAACCCCACTGCCTGTGGACGCCAGGCCCCGGTCCCTCCGGGCCAAGTGGGCCTCAGACCGAGCCTGGCTCCCCCACACCGACAGGACCAGAACCTCGGCCCGAGCCCCCTCTGCCACCCTCTCGTCTCCACTTGCCCGGGTCCCCCCTGTGCTGAGCATCCTGCTTGGTTCTTGGGTTCAGGAACTGGGCCAAGACCCCGACTGGTACCACCTGGCGTGCAGAGCAGGGCCGAGGACGGGGTGAGGCGCAGGCGGACCGTGGGCTCCGTGGTCAACCCCCCCGCGTGTCACCCCCATGGCCCAGAGCAGCAGGTTGGCTGGGATGATGGTGGCCACCAGCCGTGTGGCCAGGCTTTGCCTGCTAGGGTTGCAGGTGTGTCCCTGGGGTGCCGAAATCTGATGGACGCCAGAGAAGGTTCAGAATGGATTTATGTCCTGCCAGGGGAGGGGCACCCTGGGACCCAGTGCTCTGGGAGGCTGAGGCAGGACTTATCGAGGACCTGCCCCAAAATAAAGATAGAAAAGGCTCGAGGACGTAACTAAGTGTGGGTCCTGGGTTCCATCGCCATTACTAGAGAGGGAGACAGAGGTGCTGGAGGACAAACCGGTCTGGGTGAAGGACCAGCTCTGGACATCCCTTTACAGAGAGCCGAGCCGCCGTTGCATAACTGTTTGACGCACCAGGGCTGAGAACTCAGGCCGTAATCCCAGTGGGTATATTGTTACATAAAACACTGACTCGAGCAGCACCCAGAATAGGACAGCGCTGTGAGAGAAACGCAAGCCGACCGTGAGAAGCGGGCTGGGAGACCCTGTCTACACCAGCCCCTTCTAAAGAGACGCCATGAAAGTCACACGGGAGAAGGGACCCCACACTTAAGTTGGTGACAGGAAGTACTTCCACTCTGCTGCACATGGAGATGACAGAAATGATTATGCTAAAAATCAGCTGCTCTCTCAAGGCTTATGACTAAAACCCTGTTTTAGAAGTCGTTGAGGGTTTTTATGACAGATAACATAATAAACTCCCAAACCTGTAACACTGCACTAATCCTTGGCACAACATACTAAAAAACCCTGTGTCAGACACGGTGGTGTATACTTATAATCTCAGCATCTGGGAGGCTGAGGCAGGAAGACTGTCCTAAGTCTGAGGCCAGACTGAGGTACACGGTAGGACCTTGTCTCAAAAATTCAGAACAGTAGCAACAAACATCGAAGCGTCAAGATTCAGAAAAAGCTCTTTGTACTAATTGCTTAAGCATGTTTTTCAGAGAGATCAGCCAGCTTCATTCACTGCCTTAAATACTGTTTATATTATTATACATGAAAGTCTAATTACAGCTCCAGTTGATTTAGCAGTTTAAATTTTCAATAAACATCGGGCCCCGCAAGCCGGGATCCAGGCCCCCGGCACCATCGGGAGAAGAAGACGAATGGTGTTTCCAGCTGGCACACCTCTGCCACTGAGGTCGCTGGGCACAGCAGGCACAGAAGCAGAACCCGAGGCTGCTGGAGGAGGGCGGCCTCGGGGGCAGGCACCAGAGCAGCCAGACCGCAGAGCCGCTCAGGGCCTGCGCCCCGCGGAGTCACCTCGGGCGCCGCTCCGCCCTCTGCTCCTGCACTGCGCCACCCGCCCTGGGAGGCTCTGTGCTCTCCCGCTGCCCGGAGCCCGCTCTGATCCCCGCGCTCCACCGCCTCGGAGGACCCAGGACAGGCAGCTCAGGTTCACCAGGACGCCATGGCACGTTGGCCGTCCAGGGCCTGGAGGGCAGATGGCGGGAGGGCGGCTCAGACGCCTTGGACAGGGCCAACCTTTCCCGGGCCGGGGTCAGGCGTAGCGACCACGGGGACAGACACAAGATCTGGGGGCCGGGGAGTTAGCTCAGTGGTTCCGGCGCCTGTCTTGCAAGCGCAAGGGCCCGGGTTCGATTCCCCGGTAACCACATACCATACTGGGCGTGGAGACTCACACCCAGCAGCAACCAGTACCACATACCACAGTGCCGGGCGTGGTGGCTCACGCCTGTCATCCCAGCACTCGGGAGGCAGAGGCAGGAGGATTGTGATGTGAGTTTGAGGCTGAGCTCAGGGCCAGCCTGAACCACAAAGTGAAACCCTGTCTCAAAAAACCTAAAAAAAAAAAAAAAAAGATCTGGGGCTTCATGTTTAGGAGACACATCCCCCACCCCCCACCAGTTTTCTGGGTGAGGCTGGGAATCGCTCAGCCCAGGAAGATGTGCCCACCCACCCCCAGACCGGCCGGCACCTGGTGGGTCGGGCCTGGGCTTAGCCCGCCGCTGGCCTCCCCAGAACCCGTTTCTCGGGGGTGCATTAGAGAGAATGGAGAAAGGGGTGCAGAGGCCACTGACTGAGCGGAGGTGTAGACAGAGGCTGTCAGACCAGCCATGCACACGCACACGCACATGGGCGTGCACACGGGTGCACAGAAGCGTGAGATGAGTCGGAGCTCAGGGGGGAGGAGGTGCCCTAAACGAGAAAGTGAGCGCTGCGGAGTTAAAAGGTATAGACGGAGCCCACACTCAGACAACCAAAAATGGGCACCCGAAAGGAATGGGCACCGACTTCTCAGAGGAAGAAGTAGAAACAGAAAGTGAGGATATGAAAAAGCTTCTCATTCGTGAAATACAAATCAAAATGCTGAGATTCCGTCTCAGTCCAGAAAAAGAGCTGCTATTAAGAAACCATCAAGTAACAAACGCTGGCGGGGCCGTGGGGAGAAAGGAACCTTCTCCACTGTGGGTGGGGTGTAGGCTGGTGCAACCACTGTGGAAATCGGGGTGATTCCTCACAAAACCCAAACTAGAGGCTCCATTTGACCCAGCTCTTCTTCTTAGCATCTTCCCGAAAGAATTGAAAGCACCATGCCATAGGGATATACGCACACCCATGTTTATAGCAGCTCAGTTTGTAATGGCTAAATCTTGGAGACAGCCCAAATGCCCACTGACCCTCACTAAACCTGTAACACTGCACTAATCCTTGGCACAACATACTAAAAAACCCGGTGTCAGGCATATCTTCAACGGATAAAGACGTGGTTTTTAAAATATATACAGTGGAGTACTACTCAGCCATAAAGGGTGAGCTTCAGACGTTTATAGCTAAATGGGCGCATCCTGAGACCACGCTCTTAAGTGAAATAAATCAGCCACCAACATGCAAATGCTGCATTGTTTCTCTGGTGTGAGAATCTGAAAGTATGAATAAGGACTAACATGTGTAATAGATACTGGGAAACAGGAAAAATGCTTGAAAGAGAAGGGGAACAAGGGGGGAGGAAGAAAGGGACAAGAAAGAGTGAAAATAGAAGGAAAAACCAGAAACAAAGCTTCTGTCCACAGGGAGGGGGGTCGAAGGGGCAGAGGCCGTGGGTCTGCACGGGTGCAGATTTGTACGATGTCAGCGTTGTGTGTGCCCAAGATGCACCAATAATGTGCTGATAAAAGAAATTAGTGTTAGAGGAGTGGCCGGAGGTACAGCTGCCAGTGGCGGAGAAGTTGGAAGAGAACCAGCAAGACCTCTGTCTCCTGGTCAGCGCGCATCGCCCCTGAGCCATGGAGACGGTCTCTAAGGTGGGAGGTAAAAGGCGCAGGAAGCTTTCAGCCTAAAGTTCTTTAACTGAAAAATTACGACGCTGAAGGCTCTGGGAACCTGCCACACGAGCGTCCGGGAGGCCTGCTGGCGATGGCCTGTCTGGCCCCGGGTGAGTCCTTCAGAGTGTGCCATGATGAGGTGCCCCTGAGCACTCTCGGGCTGAACCCCGGTACAGCCCCAAAGTGAGAACATGCAGCAGGCGACCCTGTCTGCATCAACAGCAACATGGCGGGGACACCTGGACGCTAGGCTGCCCCGAGGTTTCCCAGCAGGGCGGAGGTTCACACACACCGCCACCCAGTGGCACGAGGTGCCATGTTGGCGCACTGAGGTCTCCCGGGTACCAACAGAAGCACCATAACCGCGGAATGTTTGCTTACATGGGAAGTTTGGACAAGATGGCAAGGGTCACTCAGAAGATCAATTTATTTATTTATTTTTTTGGTGCTACTGGGGATTGAACTCTCACACAGAGCTATCTCCCCAGCCCGTTTTTATTTTGTAAGTCTTGCTTATTGGCTAAGTTGTCCAAGCTGCGCTCAAATTTGTGATCCTCCTGCCTCAGCCTCTCTGAGTGCTGGGATGACAGGCATATATCACTATGTTTGGCTAGATTAAAACTTTAAGCTAAACTTCATAAACCTGTATGTCAGGTTTCACAGGATCCTTCAGTCAGAGTTACGTGTCCTTGTCCAGGGGGAAACATTCGGTTATTGTCCTGTGGAGTTCAGGATAAACAGTTTTGCAAAAGGTGCCAAGTTAATTTCTCTTTCTGGGTCTCTGTGAACTACATACTTTGTTTTTTGGGGTCTGCTCGGCTTTGGAATTCTTTTCTTGTTTTTTTGAGACAGGGTCTCACTTTGTAGTTCAGGCTGCCCTGAGCTCAGCCTCAAACTCACATCACAGCAATCCTCCTGCCTCTGCCTCCCGAGTGCTGGGATGACAGGCGTGAGCCACCACGCCCGGCACTGTGGTATGTGGTACTGGTTGCTGCTGGGCGTGAGTCTTCACGCCCAGTATGGTATGTGGTTACTGGGGATCGAACCTGGGTCCTCACACTTGCAAGACAGGCGCCAGAACCACCGAGCTAACTCCCCGGCCCTAAAAAATAATTTTTAAAAGAAGTTAGCTTATAATACAGAGATGCTTACCTTCAGGGAAAGAAAAACAAAACAAAACAAAAAAACAGTATCCACAGAGTTCCTAGCTCTGAGGAGACAGGAACCACTACATACCTGTGGGGCAGAAGTAACTGCTGAGTCTCAGTGACACAGATCCAGCTGTCGGAAGGGGAGCTTCACTCCACATATTTTTAAACGTTTGCTTCACATCTGATCCTGGGCCGGGGCTTTCCAGGGGGCCCACGGCAGGGAAGGGGCTTTACCTTCATCTGCAAGAGAAGCAGCTTCCGGAGCACGCGTGCCAGCCGTCGGTTGCATACGGTTTATTTCACTAGACTGCAGTTTTATACACAGTACGAAGAGTTTCTGGACAGCACATACACAGATCACTTTCTCTACGTCAAGGACCGGTTTTTAACATTGTATCATAATACCCTATCATTAAAACATTATTCAGTGAATTTTTTTGCCAACTACATATAAATGGAGGTTTACCACATTCATGGTGAGAGAATGTCTTTATAACATATTTGAATCACAACTGTGAATCTGAAATACATCCCTGTAGTGAGGACGCTACTTTAAGATCCTGGTGCCTGGGCCCCAAGACCGGCTTTGACTACCTTCCTCTGACCCGGAAGCAGTTTGGGAGATGACTTCCTGGGTAACTGGCAGCAGCTTTTCACTCTGATTTCAAAACAGATCTTTAATTAAGAACCTGACTTTCACACTCTTAAAATGTCTTCCCTTTGTAGTCAGAGCTCAGAAATGGGACATTTTGAAACTGCTGTCTTTAAAACAAGGAGAACAAATCCAACCCCCCTTAGTGAGGAGGCTGGGGTTGTGATGTCAGATGTTTAGAAACCTGAGCGTGCAAGTGTCTAGTGGAAACCCATGACAAAGACACAGAACATCCGTTAGAAATGGCTGGGACGCGGCCCGCCCGGCTCTGAGGACCTTGTGGTGTGGAGGAAGTTGTTTCCAGGAGAGATGGGGCCACGTCGGCGCGATTTCTTCATTTCCATTCCATGGAGCAGTGGGGTGAGGATGACTTAAATAAGAAACAGACACCTGAACCAAGACCCACTCATCACACACACGACAGCTGGGCCCCACCGCCCAGCTCCTCTCTGTATCCGCGCCTGTGCCCCAGAGTTTGAGAATGTTTGAGAAGTTCAATAAATAGTAGAAAAATAATCCTTTACTTAGAAATTTCGAGATGCACCGTTGCAGGCATGGCGTGAGCGCCACACAGCCGCGGGGACACGGCTAGGGTGGTGACGGCCACGCGCAGCTCTCCGGCTGGGCCACATGGCCTCCTCCGGGTAAGGACCCGAATGGTGGCTCCTGGACACTGCCTGCCTCAGCCTCACTGACAGTCCTGGCTGCGCTCCGGCCTTGCCCGAGTCGGGCCATCAGCGTGGCAGGCCGGGATGGCCCCGGTCGGCGCCTCATTCGCCTCTGTCCAGCCGTGCGCTCAGTGGAGCGTGCGCCCGGTCCGCACCGCGCCCGGCGCTGGGGTCTCTTGCTGCGGCCTGGCCAGGTCCGCCGCCCTGTCCACGCCCACCGAGGTCAGCACTCGGCGTCCACCGTGTGTACTGTCACGGCCGCCTGCAGGTGGTGGCTGTGGTGCAGGGGCGCGTGGTGCGGGCGGTAGTGGTGGAACTTGTGGCTCAGGAGCGCTGCGGTCTGCGGAGGGGCGTCCAGGTCCAGGTCCTCGTCGTGGTTGCCCATGTCCACTCCAGCAGACAAGGGGTCGTTGTTGCAGGGCGGATTCTCGCTGTCCTCCTGAGGGCTCATGGTGCTGTAACCTGGGGAGAGACGAAGGGTTTAGGGCGAGAGCGCGGGAGTGGAAGGGGAGGCTCATCTAGGAGGCCGAGGACGTGGACGCGCGCCAGTCTGTCACGCGCATGCGCACAGCTGCACGCTGTCAGCACGCTGGGGAAACTCAAATTTTGTTGTTGTTGTTGTTGTTTTTTGTTTTTGAGACAGGGTCTCACTTTGTGGTTCAGGCTGGCCCTGCGCTCAGCCTCAAACTCACATCACAGCAATCCTCCTGCCTCTACCAAGTGCTGGGATGACAGGCGTGAGCCACCACGCCCGGCACTGTGCTACGTGGTACTGATTGCTGCTGGGCGTGAGTCTCTACATCCAGTATTGTAATGTGCTTACTGGGGGATCAAACTTGGGTCCTTGCGCTTGCAAGACAGACACCGGAAGCACTGTGCTAAACCCCGGCCGGGAAACTCATTCTTAAGGAGATTGAGAGTCAGGAGGTTCTTCCTATAAACAACTACATCATAAATGCACAATTTTTGGTTGACTTTGCACTCACGGCCATCCTCCTGCCTCAGCCTACCCAGCGCTGGGATGACAGGCCTGTGATATGACGCCTGGAGACACAACCACGTTAGAGAACTGAGGAAGGATGGAGGGGAGCAAAAGAAATGAAAGCCCTCACTCCAGGTCCCCAAGCCAGCAGAACAAACTGGAAGCCGTCCTTCTAGACGTTTTCCTAGAGGAGCAGAGCCGCGCGGGGAGCTGCCCTGGGCACTTGTTCCTGGAGTTACAGTTCAGAATTTCCCTGATCTGAGAAGAAATCCAGAGCAGGCTACAGGCAGCTCCAGAGGGCGTGCAGCAGGACCGCGCCCGGCGGGCAGGCTGAGGGACCAAGGGCGGCATGACGCCAGGAAGGCGAAGCGGGGTGATGCCCACACTGCTGCCGCGGTGCCACCGCATCCCCAGTGGCCGCGTGACGTGACTGGGGGTGAGAGGCTGGCGCCCGGGATACAGCAGGGCGGAGTGCTGGCCGGGCGAGCCGCCGCTGTGTAGACACATCTCTCCCTGTATGAGAAACGCGGCTCGCCCAGGGCTCCAGCCCAGAGCCCGCCGCCTGGAGAGCGGCCGCTGTCCACGTCGCCTCTGAGCCCACCGCTCCCGGCCCTGGCGCCCCGGCAGCGGCAGTCACACTGCGGCCGCAGAGCCCACGCACAGGTGAGGGAGGGGCCGGGGCGCAGGGCACGACACCAGCAGGCACAGGGCCTGAGAGAGAGAAATAAACCAAACTCAGCCCGAGGACTCGCGGGCCGCAGGGCACACCGACTGGAGGGCGGGGCAGCACAAGCCAGCACTGCCCCTCCTGGCGGCCCTCACCACCGACCCTCGGTGGACGCTCACAGCCGGGCTTCGTCTCAAAGGTTAATGGCAAAGGTGTGACCGAGGAATGGGAGGCACAGCTAATTCTGGCTGCAGGAGCGAAGACGGGTCAGATACTGGTTTCAGTGGGCTCCTGTGGACGAAGAAGAGTCTGAGTGGTGGGCAGAACGGAACACGGTGACCTCGGGCAGGGGCACAGAGGCTGCCCTGTGCTGTGCAGCTCAGAGGCGGCTTACAGAGGCTTACAGCACTCTGTGCAGTGTGCTGGGCGTGACATTCTCTGGTAAGGTCACGGGTTGCACGTTTAGGGGCTGGCAAACAGTGAAGCCATCACCCAGGTGAGACCAGAGCCAGATGTCTGTAGGCAGTGGCCGTGTCGAGTCTCCAAGGAAAGGCGCTCACCGGGCTCTTAGTCCCTGCTGACCACAGCTGGGCATGGTGCAGCCACTTTGAGACAGAGTTTCGCTAAGTGACAGAGGTGCCCAGGCTGGGCTTGAACTCGTGGTCCTCCTGCCTCAGTCTCCAGAGTGCAGGGATTCCACGTGTGAGCCACTGTGCCCGGCTGTCTGAATCCTTGTGCTGTTGTTATGAGTGGCTTCGCCTTAGCTAACGAGGAACGCAGGAGAGGGGTCCCTGGCCCTGCCCTGGGCGCCCCCAGTGGGCTCTGAACCGGCCTAGGCGGCTCCCAGGCACTGATGCTGTCACTGTCTCGAGGGGCACTTGGGGCCCCCGGCTTCTGTTGTCCCTGGAAGGGACCCACATTCTGCAGCTGTTTCACTGAGTTTCCCTATTTCCAGGCCATTGCTCAGCGCCTCTGCAGCTTCCACATCTGAAGGCAGAGGGTGGGAGGGTGGGGGCGCCAGGTTGGGGGAGAAGCAGGAGGAGGACAAACTTTCTCACTGGACACTGGCCGTCTGCTCAATGGAGATGGACAACAGCCCTGACTGGGGGAGACAAGCTATTGAGACACGGAGCTCTGCTGACGCTGTCAAAGGCGGATGGAGACAGTCTAAGGGGGGAACGGCTCCAGGAAGGAGGCCAGGCGTCCATAAAGAAGGACAGAGCTCGGATTAGGCATTTGCCTTTGGCTTTCAGCTCCTGTTACTTCTTTATTTATCTGACAGTTGCTAGGAAACCGGCAAGCCAGGCAAGGTCGCTCCCGGACTCGGGACTCAGGCTTCCTCTAGTGGCCACACCGGGTAACTGCAGGAGGGTCGGGCCCTTGGACAACTAGCCAAAAACCGGGGAGAGGGTGTGTGTGTGTGTGTGCGCGAGTGTGTGTGCGTGCGTGTGCATATGTGCGTGTGCGCGCGCGCGTGCGTGTGTGAGTGCGTGCGTCTGTGCATGCGTGCACGCGCGCGCCCTCCACCCACGGTCTGAAGAGAAAGATGTTGCTCAGGACAGCTCTGCAGTTTCTCTGTTCTTGTGAGGTGCTGGGGATCGCTCACGCTGGGTGAGTCCCCTCCCAGCACAGCCTCGCAGCCTGGCCGGGTTTCGGAGCTGGGTCTCAGTGCGTGTCTACCAGGCACAAGGGAGCATGCGCTGGTGTTTGTTAACTTAAAGGTGACAAATTGGAGTGGTTTTTCGTATTCTATTTCCTGCAGTATGGGGATGGAACCCAGGACCTTTGACACATATGCTGCCACCAAGCTACGCTCCCAGTTCAAGTAGTTTTTCTTCTAAGACATCAAAGTTAAAATCAGATTTCTTTCAAACACAAAACTCTACTGGCCACATCAAATATTTCTACAGATACATGTAGCCGGCTGACATCCGCTTTAATTCCCGGGATGCCGCTGCTCTGCAGCCCAGCCTGGGCCCTCGGGGGCACCTTTCAGTTTGCCTTCGAGGGTCACCGGCAGGCACCGGACTGGGTGCTATCAGATCAGGCACAGCTGCTGTGCCAACCCAGGGGCTTCCGGTGCCCTCAGGACAGGCGGCCTAAACCCCTTGTCCTGTCCACTCCTCCAGCGAGCTGCCACAGCCCCTTCTGAGGTCAGGAATTCGCCTGTTCAGATGTTTCCTTCCGCACCGTAAATTCCTCCAGGGCAGAGTGGCAGGAAGCCAAAGACAAGCTCTGGGCTCGGAGTCGAACAGCATTTCATTTAATCCTTTACCACGGAGAAGTTTTTAATCCTCTTTTTGGGTGATATTATTGGGGTGTCAAACTGGGGGCCTTCACATTGACCTGTACCCTTACTCCTGTTTATTTTTTATTTATTTATTTTTTGCGGTACCAAGGATTGAACTCAAGACCTTCTGCTTGCCAGGCAGGCGCCATGCTACTGAACTATACCCCTAACCCTTTATTTTTTTAAATTCTGAGACAAGGTCTCATTGAGTTACTAGTTGCCCAGGCTGGGTTTGAACTTACAATCCTCCTGCCTCGGCCTCCCAGAATACTGGGATTACAGGGGTGTACTGTCCACCACAGTGATTAAGTCTTAATCTTAAGTCTCTTGACACCGAAGTCCAGAGTAACTCATGAAAGTCTCAACCCCTTGTTAAAACACACACACACACACACACACACACACACACACAACAAGACAGGAGGGAGAGGAGCTGGCATCACTTGGAGGCCTGACCTGGTCTGCCGAGCTCCTCTCTGTGCCACCCTACCTGGCAGGAATGGCAGGTTCATACCGCACGGGGCCCACACAGTGCAGACACCCGTGGTCACCACCTGGCGCACACAGCGGTCCTTGCGGACCCCTCTGTGGGGAGTGTCGGGCCCTGCTCCTGCGGACCGTCTGTCTCCTCCGGGGTAACTGGAGAGGCGGCCACAACCCAGCACCGCCCTCGTCTGCAGATGCTGCCCGTTCCTTTCACTTTGGTCTTGCTTCCAATGCCATTTTATGGAGACCACAGGGGCTCTTGGAGGTGGGGGCCCCACTCAGAACCCTGCTTTCGTGTTGTTGCAGTGTGGGGGAGGAGTCTATTCTTCTCTGACTGTGCAATGATTTCTGCTGAACTGCAGGAGCCCAGCTGCTTTGTCATTCACAGGGAGGCACCAGCTCCTGGCAGAGGGGCGCGTGTAGGCTCAAAGGGGTTTTATCTGGGAGAAATGCCAGAGAGGCAAGAAACTGCCTGGACTCTCCATGGAAACGCGGGCTGCGGAGCGGAGTCGGACTCGCCGTGCACCTCGGCTTCTCCGGTTTCCCAAGGGCCCGAAACCCGGCGGTGCGGGAGGCAGGCCAGGGCCCTGTGCTCTCAGCAAGGGGCGGAAGAGCCAGTGGAAGAGGCCTGAGCACACGACTCACGCTCTGAAGACCAAGACCCAGGCCTGGGAAAGCAGTTTCTGGAACCTCAGAGTGCTATCTTAAAAAAAAATAAAAAGCCTGGTGGGGCAGAGGTGGCAAAGCTCGAGGGCAGGACGCCTCCGCTGGTGCAGGCTGGGCTCCAAGTCACAGCCTTTCTGGGTCTTTGCTCCATGCCACGCTCTCTGGAGCCCTGAACTCGGTCTGCCTCTAACATCCTGGGCTCCTAACTTCAAAATCTGTAATCACAGCACCCAGGAAGCTGAGGCAGGAGGACTGTTGCAAGTTCTCAGCCAGCCTAGATGACACACACTGAGTTCTTGGCCAGCCTGGACTACACAAGGCCGTCTGACCCCCCTGACTCCAAGGCTCAGCACAGAGTTGTCTTGCTGGTGCTATCTTCCCCGTGCCTCCTGGACAGGGCAGAAACAAAGGCAGTAAAGGCCAGCAGGCAGCGTGGGCTCTTGTGGGTCCTGAGAGCGTGGCTGGGGAAGGCCCCCCATATGGGAACTCACCCCTGAGCTCCCCTCTTGCTGCTTTGAGCTAGAGACAGGCTCTCACTAAGTCACCCAGGCTGGCCTCCAACTTGCAGTCCTCCCGCCTCACCTCGCAGTGAGCTCTGATGTCCACTAAGGTGGCAGAACCTAAGAGGATGCTGCTTACTGAGGACAGGTGGGCAGCAGGTGGGTACGGTGTGGCTGTGTGAACCCAGTGGGGAAGACCCTCGAGCCGCCTGCACACTCCAAGGCACCTGGCACGGCCTGGGTGCTGGGACACAGTGTCCACGCGGATGCAGCCCTTTTGGGGATCTGTGATTAATGGAAGCCTGAGATGAGGCAAGGAGGCAGCTGGCTGCGTCCACCCCGTAGGGAGGCAGCTGACTCACCATGGTCGCTTTCCGTGCCCGACCGGCCCCAGTGGCGCCGCCTCCTCTCGGGGCTGTGTGCGCGCCGCTCGATGACTGCGGCGATGAAGCGGGTATTGCTGACTGTGGGGACCAAGGACAGAGTCAGTCTCGGGGCGCCAGGCCACCCACTCCCGCCCAGCCTGTCCTGGAGGCGGCTCTTCCCACCTGGTGATGCCTGTCTCCTGACCGTGTGCCCTGTGCAGGGGACAAACGTGTGGGAGGACTGAGGTGCGTGTGGGAGGTCGGCGGGAGCTTTGGGCTTGTGTTTTACCTTAACACAAAGGTAAAACTCACCTGGCACAACCTTGTGATTTTCTAGAAGGAAAAGTGGGAACCCCGCGGCACCCAGGCTTCTTAAATGTTAACGGGAGCCAAATGGACGAGAGGGGCCTCCATGGCCCGGCCTGGCCCGGCCCGCCGGCCCTGTGGGTGCCCGGCCCTGTGGGCACCGCGGCGACTACTCACTGATGCCCCGGTCCTCGTGGCTGTCGTCGTCTCTCTCGTCCCTGTCATTCTCCAGGTTGGACATGCGCACTGACATTTCTGCCACCAGAGACAGAAGCATCACTAGTTAATCAAACAGAGCGCCCGCGCTACTCCCGCAGGGACCTGTGCAGCGCCCGGTGCCCTGGGGAGGCCGCGGGGCCAGCCTCACAGTGCCCGCCGAGCGCACGGCCCGGCCTCGCGTCATGGTCAGGAGCACCCAGGAGTCACTGTCCTCAGACTCTCCAGGACAGAGTGCAGCCCCAGCAGGATGACCGACCAGGCGAGGGCAGACACGGGACACGAGGGCTTCTGTACCTGGCCCTGGGTTGGCGTGGGATGGGGCCCAGAGCGGGGTGATGCTGAGGGCAGGGAGGACCCAGAGGTTTCCGGGATTAGAAGGGATTGCAGGTAGCGACACTGGGGGTCCTGGGATGGCGAAAGCAAAGCTGGAGGAGGTAGCCTGCCACGAGCTTTGTTTTTTCTGCTTTTTGTCTGCTTTCTGAGCCAAAGTCTTGATAGGGACTGGCTTATCCGCCTGCCTCAGCCTCCAGGGTGCTGGGGTCACAGGCGTGTGGCGCCACACCAGCTCTCTTATTTCTCAGAGGTTTAAACAACTGGCCAGTGTCCTTCTTGCCTGGGGACAGCCCGGAGGACATTGCTCGGACAGGGTGGGACAGGAGGGGTGCACCTGCACACACCTTGGGCCGCCAGAGGCGACATGTGCTGGTGGCCACGGCGGTGGATCTGGTGGCGGTAGGCGTACACGGCTAGGACCAGCACCATGATGCAGCCCATGATGCCTCCGGCCACGGGGCCGACGGGCGCGCTCTTGATCATGTTCAGCGTGATCACCTCGTCCCCTGAGCGAACAGATACATGCGTCAGGGCTCCACGGGCTCCGGCCGCCATGCTGTGTCCCCCACAGAAGACCCCGAGGGCGGTTGGGGCTTCCTGGGCCCTGATGGTGAGGACAGCTGCAGTGCATGTGACGGTCACTCAGTGGAGACCTGGGGCGTCGGGGCCCTCGGCCCCAGGCTCCGTCACCCCCTGCTGAAGTGAGGGGGCAAGGAGCCCTAAACATGCACAAGGCTGACCGATTGTGGGCTGGGGGCTCCCTCGGCAGCACGCCTGGGATGCTGGCCCCACTTTCCAGACAGGAAACCCCACCTGGCAGGGGCAGGTGTCAGAAATTGTGACGCTGGAGCTGGCCCCCAGCTGGCCAGCCAGCTGGGGGAAACCCGTCGGCTACAGAGGATCCGCGCCCACCTTCCACATCTGGCGGTGTCATGCGGCACCCTGCAGCCGAGGCTGCCGCCCCGCCCATGGGGACCCAGCGGAGCGGAGCCCGCGGCTGGAGGGCGCACCGAGAGGTTGTGCTCGGATGTCTGCTGGGTGAGGAGTGCCACGCGCACTTGCCCTGGCTGTGTCCCACCCACGGCCCGGAGGAGCAGTTATCTCCGGAGCTGGACGCTGCCGTCCAGCCGGGGTAATGGGCAACGCTGGAAGCATCTAATGAAGGCCTAGCCTCCCTGGCTGTGAGGCCCAGCCCCAGGGTGTCGCTGTCCCCCTGGGAAGCTGCAAGGGAAGTGGAGGGGCAGCAGCAGTGGTCATAGTCCTGCGCCTGTGCCACTCAGAACGGGCGCCGTGGCACGGGTCGGCAGAGGGACCTGCAGGGTCCAGCCGCCCTGGCTTCTGAGACCGACTGACTGGGAAGCTGGCAGAGGACGGCTGGCTCTCTGTCCTGAGTAGGGCAGGAGGCGAGTCTCAGGAGTCCCGGAAGCGCACCTCCGGCCCCCACGTCGTCCACGTAGGGGCTCTTGGCCCCCACGATGCCCCCGAAGCACTCCTTCTGTGGTGCACAGTAGGACTTGTCCAGGTGGGTCTTGCCGTCGCTGTCCACTACACACCACTCACAGTCCAGCACCCCAAAACAGTCCCTGTAGGGAGAATACACGTGTCCCTGAGCCCCCTGTGTGGGGTCCTCCAGGCACGCTGACCTCACCCACCCTGGGCGAGTGCAGGGCTGTTCAGACCAGTTTCAGACCCCGTGGGAACAGCCCAGAGGTGTGGATTTGTGGCTGACACCCCACCTGGACACCACGGTGAAAATGGGAGACACAGTCCATCGGCTGGGCAAGACGAGGACACTCAGACTTCCACACTGCCAGGGCCTTAGTGTGTTTAACATATTCTGTGTGTAGTCTCAGAGCTGATCCTCCCTCCATTAAGGAACACACCACAACAGGTGTGCACCAACGCACCTGTCATCCCAGCACTCTGGAAGCTGAGGCAGGAGGCTCTCTGTGAGTTTGTGGCCAACCTCAGTGCCACAGTGGGCTTTGTCTCAAGCAACGGGAACAACACAGCAGGAGGCCTGGCTGCCTCTGTGCTGGAAATCCACTCCAGACCCGAAGGGTCGAGAGCCTTGGGGGGGGGGCTGCAAGTGGGAGCCCAGCAGCGTGTGTCCCCGTCCCGTCCCCAGGCGGCTCACCCGCTCTCCAGCCTCTGCCTACACTGGCTGTTGACACACTGGTGCAAGGCGTCCTGCAGGCCTGGGTCGATGGCCGTGTACGTCACAGGCTCCTGGTGGACCTCACAGCTCGGGTTCCTGTGTAGGGAGTGAGTCCCGGTCAGGGCCAGTGCCGCCTGCACGCCAGGCAGAGGCTTACCGCATGAGACCTGAGTCTGCCCCTCCCAAGAGCCTGGCATCAGTGGCCCACCTCCTGCGAACATCAGATAATTTACACAGTGGACCCTCGAGTTAACAGGCCTAACAGATGAACAGCGTGGGTGAAGAGCGGAATTCTAGTTTTAACTTTTGATCAGAGTCTGAAATTACAGTCTGAATGCCGGCTGCTTGTGCTTCCAGATGGTCTCAGATACAGACTTCACCCTCAAAGAGCTCTGGGAGGAACAGGACAGCGTCCTCTCCCGTGTGGGGTTAACTGAGGAGTCCTGGGGCAGTGTCTCTCAGGGGACACTGAGCTCTGCCTGTCACAGGGGAGACTCCGAGGGCCGTGCAGAGCGACCTGAGCTTTCACCGACCAACCTGAATTACAACCAGCCCTGGGAGTGGATTGAGTTCATGAGTCAAGGGCCCACTGGAACTGTGTAACATAGGTGTGAGAATTCAGCCCGTACACATCACAGGACACAGAGGCTCCTGCCCAGCCTCGGGGACCCCGGCCTTTTCAGACACATTTTCTGGGTCTCAAGACCCATGGGCTGAGTTCACACAACCCTGGTAAGTTCTGGGGAAGGACTCTGCCGGGACATATTTCTGGTCTTAATGTAAGTACACGCTGCTATATCATGTGTGACTGCAGGTTCCTGTATGCTTATCACAAAGAAGATGAAAATTATGGGCACATGGCAACCACTTTACAGATGCCCTGTAACCGTCTCACTGGTGCCAGTGTGCAACACACACTCTTCACACACCTGCAGCCAACACCGCACAAGCCTGGCCCGTGCACAGGTCCGTCTTTGCACCCTTGGCCCAGCATGAGTCCGCGGCAGGTCCAAGGAGGTCAGCTACGCGCGCCATTTACCTGCTCTCTGCGTTGGTGAGGTTGCCGGTGCACTCATTGACCTCTAGGGGGCACTCACAAGGACATTCACACTCATTTTGTTCCATCCTGAAACGCAAGAGGCAGTTACTAGCAGAGGGTTAATGACCTCTGTCTATGCACCGGGAGAGAGCAAAGGCTCGGTGTGCAGTGGGCTCTACCCTGCCCTCGGGACAGCAGGACCAGGGGCGACGCCTGTCTCCCGTCTGCAGAGGCTGCGTGCCGCGCAGACCCTGCCCAGCTGAGCCGTGAACCTGCTCGGGGCGAGGGCGTGATGCTGTGCCGTGTTACCGATGGCAGTTGAGACAGAGCCGGTCCACCATGCTGCAGGCACAGAAGGCCAGGGAGTCGCACGTCTCGTTGACAATGCCGACGAATGCGTTGGTGCCCGGGATCCTCGCCAACCTGTACTTGGAGCAGTGGCTGCCGTGCACGAGGTTGGTCAGGTCCCCCTGCAGAGCAGAACGTCGGGGTGATGCCAATGCACAGATACCACCCCAAACCTGCCAGCAGCCAAAAGAGACTGCTTCCGGGGAGAGGGGTGGGGAGCAGCTACTGTGCCACACGGAGGGATCCCCACTTAGCTGTGTGAGTGTTGTGTACTCTTTGATCTGGATTTATACAAATTTTATAGCTGATTCTTTTTATAATCTGCTTTTGAAAAACGTAACAACGTATCATAATTTTCAGGTAAGGAGCACTCCATTCACCGCACAACCCTGTCCTGGCTTGGGACAGACTCGTCCCATCGTCCTGGCCACTTCCTGCAGTGGCTCTGAGTCTGCTTTCCTGACGGTCTTCAGCTGCGCTGTGCTGGAGCCTTGACATCTCGAGTCCATTCCAAATGTTTCCCTTTGCTGGTCATTTTGATTTGGGGCAAGAGCCGGAAGCCGGCAGTGCCGGATCTGGGGAATAAGGTGAATGTGGACACAGCATCGTGTTTTTTCCAGCCGGGTTTTCTGTGTGGTTTGGCAGCAGCTGCACTCACTGTGTTCACAGACCCTCCGGAAGTAGGACTCAGAGCTGCTGCAGGAAGCGAGGAGTGTGGAAGGCAAAAGAGAGGGGTACAGCGTGTGCTCATGGCTGTGTGTCTTTGAGTTATAAGAACTTAAACGCTGACTGTATTTTTGATCATCCTTGTAGCAGAAATGGTGACAGACACACAGAACAAGCTGGGTTCTCACAGGGCAACGCCAGCTTCCTGCTAAGTGTCTGTCCCTGTGAAGACGGCGACAGTGGCGCTCCCGACGCAGGGTGGGTCTGAAGTGCCCCAGGGTCCTCCCTGCTTTGAAGACCTGATTCTATTAATATGTTCATTTTAAAAAACTGTCTCCACTGGACAAGTGCTGTTTGTCATCGACTTTCTGACTCTGAGCTTACGATGCTCAGCTGATCTCACTGGACCCTTGAAATTCATTACATGTCAAGCGAGTGACATAGACACTCATTGTGAATTATGAAAACAAAAGCTTCCCGTGAGTAACTTTCTGGGTGGCAATCCTGCCATTCCCCATTTTAGACCTTTCCCAGTTAGAACGTTGTACTAATTACGGTCTTTACGGTCTCTAACCATAACTGGGCAAGTTCTGTGGGAATTTAAATTCTGCTAAGTCGCTGAGCTGAGACAGGAAACTCCTCTCAGATGATTTCCATGACAGTCCCCCGCTGCCAGGGCTGTGACCACGCTGGCCTCACTTGGCCTCAGGAGCAGAGGAGGCTGAGGGAGGCCAGGGGACCGGAAGAGGGGGGACGGGGTCACATGTGTCTGTGTAAGTGTGGGTGCCACACTCTGAACTCAGCAGACAGTTCAGAGAGAGCCTGCTGAGTCTCCAAACAAAGGCCCTCAAACGGCATCTGTGAGAACCGGGCCCCTCCTCTGTCCCCCCCCACCCCCCGTTTTAACCAGGAGGGTCGAAGGCCCCGCCCCCCCGAGCACGCACCACCAGGCTGGTGTTGAACTTGTAGAACCTCTGCACCGTGCGGTCGCTGAAGCTGTTGCACAGGTTCTTCCTCACGAAGTTCGGGTGGTTCAGGATGTCGTTGGCCACCAGGGGCTCCTGAGAGGGCACAGAGAAGAAGGGGCGCTGCCTAGCGAGCACGCGCTGCTGGCGCGGCGCCTGAGGCCGTGCCCCCGGCAGGCAGGTACCTTGTGAGTGATGTGCTGCTGCTCCACCGGGGCGTGTCCCTTGGGGTCGATGAGCGTCGGGTGCGCCACCAGGTAGCCCCTGTCCTCCATGATGAAGCACCTGGAGGAGGTGACACGGTGAGGGGCCTCAAAATGCACAGAGCACCAAAGGGAGACGGCTGGGGAGGTCTGTGGGGAGGTTGCCACCGGGACTCTGGGTTCACATGGCAGTTCTTGCCCCCACTGCTGTGCCCACCCAAGTGCCATCGACCTCACATCCTTGGCAAGGACGTGTGAGCAGGAAGCCTGTCCCTTCTGAGCTGCTGAAATTCACAAAGACTCTGGATTAATGACCGAGTGAACGTCGAAAGTACCACCCAGGAGTAGCCTCTGGTCATTCTACCACCACAGATACAGGAAGCCTCTAATTATTGCTGTCCAGGGAGATCGGGCCTTTGGTGCCAGGTGCCAGTCACAGCCCTTGCCAGGCACTATATTTTTCCAAATCATAAACAGCAGTTATCTCAGTAAAAAGAAAGAAAAAACAAAAGCCTACACAGAAAATTCCCTCCCTTCTTTCCTTCTTGTTCTGAGGAAGGGTCTTACTTCTCCAAGTCTGGCCTTGAACTGGCAATCTTCCTGCCTCTGCCTCCTGAGTTCTGGGTAACAGACGTGCGTCACAACCCCCAGGTTCACTTTCACGTCCTGCCTGAGACTGTGTGTGCTTGCCGTCTGAGTGCACATGTCTGACATCTACTGCCTTCCATCTTGCCCATGGACAGGAAATGGAGTCCCCAGGGGCTTACCTTATTTTGTTGCCGCCATCTTGGTTACACACTGGTAGCAGGTCCATGAGAACCTTGTAGAAGTATCTGAGTGTGAAGTCAATGCCCATGACTGCCACGGTGTGCCCGGAAGACAGCTGTGTACTTCCATGTGGAGAGGGAACAGGAGGCGGGACTTAGAGGTGAGCGTGTGATGGGGACCCGCGCACCCCAGAAATCGTTGCCACAGCTCCTCTCCATTTCTCATGTCTACTAAGACTTAAGTTCCATTCTTGTGTGGTGGTGGCCGTGGGGATTGAACCCACAGCCTTCACACTGAGCTCCCCCAGTGGCATCTTGCGACACAGCAGTGCTCCTGCCTCGGCTGTGCAGAGTGCTGGGGTTGCAGGTCATCATGCCTGCTTAACCAGGTTTCACCAGAGAAGACGCCGAGACCTAAGTGCAGCTTTCTCACGAGGCCAGCCCGGGGTAGGGCACACAGGACTGGCCGTTGGCGAAGAGGCCACGCCCTGCCGACGAGCTGGCAGGGAGGGACGTGGCAGCCCGGCTAGTGGGGTCACTTCCCACAGCTCTCTAGGTCAGGACTGAGCACCCCACGTCCTTCATTCAGATCCGGAGTGGGCGGAGACACGTGAGGCTGTGCACTGACAGCAGGCGTCACACTTAGCCGGCTCTTCGTGACCTCCGTGCTCCCTGCGTGCTCTTCAGAGCCAGCATTCACTACTGTCTACAGAAAACAAAGGGAAACTACCAGATCCTCAACTGTCTCCCTGCCGCCCTGCAAGGGTCAGGGAGGTGGGCCCTGGCGGTGTCTGTCACGGGGTGGACGGCCTGGCGTCTCCCGTGCACACGTTCCCAGCCATTGGCCAGGGCTTCCAGACGCATCGAGTTTCCAAACCATTCTACTCATCTGATTTCCTATGAAGAAGCCGAGGAGGAATCCTAGTCCTTAATTTGTGAAGGAAGAGAACAGGGCTTGGAGTGGTTACAGGTTTAAAGAGACCGATCGGACCCCCTTGCTTGTGGCCCGGGGAACAGAGCCTGCGTCACAGCCACCTCTGTGGAAAACACGCGAGCGCTGGGGGAAGTTATTTCTATTTCTGAATTTCCTGGATGGGCTGTTCTGTGCCCCTTATGATCGCAGCGCTGGTGACGGAAGCAGCGTGCCCTGCGCATCCAGACCCATTCTCACGTGCATCCCGGACAGCTGTACGGTCACCACAGGGTGCCTAACGTGACTCATCTCTGGTTCAGGTCAGGCCGACCTGCAGGGTCACGACACCTGACACCTCTGCTTTATACACGAGGCCAAAAGGCTCAGGGGACAGAAAAATAAGACAGTGAGATTGACCGAGCCTTATCACATACCAGACATATTATCTAATTTAGTCCTTAAAATAATCATTTCAAATAGGTCCATAGCCCTCTTTCGTTGGTAAGGAAACACCAGGACGGTTTATAGTCCTGCAAATATAAGTGGTAAGTGCTACCGTCGGGGTGGTTAGGTCCGCTCGCGGGCGCGCAAGGCGGAGCACCAGCGGACACGAGGCAGTGGGAGCAGCTGTCCCCATCCACCCAGCGCTGGTGACAGAAGCATCACGACTCCAAGGGCCGGGAGAGGCACGGACCCCGCCCCGCTGAATGTGAACTGTGCACCTTTCAGTAGCGATGCCGCGGTCAGCTCCGGGGAGTGCTCAGGGCCGAGCCAGGGCGCACACCGGGCGGGCGGAGCAGAGACTCGTTCTGGGTACGCAGAATGGAGGGACTCCGAATCCAGGGGTCGCACTACCCTCCTTGCTCTGTGAAACCCGTGCAGGTCACAGATTAACAGGTGAGCAGAAAGGGTCTGGACCCAAGATTTCCGATTGGAATGAAAGCTTGCTGTGCTCCATGTGGACAGACACAGAATGTCTGTCAATGCGCGAAAGCGCTACTACGCACGCGCACGTCCCTGCACAAGTGCTCAAGTGCGCAGGCGCAGCGCCGCACCCCGGTGTGCGGTGGCGGGGAAAGTGAGCGGCTCCTGGCGGTGACAAGGGCAGGAGACGCAGACATCCCAGGTTTTTAACAACTCTTGCTCTAAATTACATTTAAAGTCAGAATATAAATAAAGAGAAGAATAAAAGGTAGATTATAGGGGCTGGGGGTTTAGCTCAGTGGCACTGTGCTTGCCTCGAGAGCACAAGGTTCAGAGTTCGATCCCTGGTACGGGGGGGAGAAAGAAAAAGAAAAAACAGATCACAGGAAAAAGGAGATGAGTCTGTGCAGAAAGGAAGGGAGGGAAGGAAGGGGCACGAAAAGACGAAGACGTGCTATGTGCGGGCACTGAGGCCCCCGAGGAGAGTAGTCACTGCACACGCAAGCACAGAGTCGTAAAAAATAAAACTTGCAAACAAAGGCCCAGCTCTGGCCAGAGCGCTGCAGCCCCAGACCCCGGGGATGCTGCTCATGCAACACGGCCTCTTTCTTCCTCCGTAAGTGACAGGAATCTAGGCAGGGACCAGCAGTCTCACCGCTCACCCTGTTCTGAATGAGCACTGTTTTTCCACGAGCCAAATGTCTATCATCGGCCTGCCCAGGAGTCGGCATTCGGCCGCGGTCTCCATGGAGACACAGGGCACAAGGTCGCTCCTCGCACACTCCCTTCAGCTCCTGCCCCCAGCGCCCTGCACTAGACAGTCCCGCTCAACACCAGCCCTCAGCACGCAGGACTGTGGGGACAGCGCCACCTGCCGTGTCACCCGAGGGACTAGGGCCGGCCACTCTGGGACGTCGCGCTGACACTGGCCTCAGAGTGTGGGAAATGCAAAAGCACTTTGCTGTCTTTACAATTAGAGGAACATCATACGGCATCCTGGAACCTTAGTTTCCAAAAAGCCTGTTTATTTTTCAAGAGATGGTTTCCAGGACACATCAAAAACAACGACTCACATAATGTAAACTCTGAGGCCCAAATACATCAGCGGCAACCTGACACTGCGCTGTTTCTGTGTTCATCACCAACTCTCAGCCTGGAAGAGCTCGGGCAGCAGAAGCTCCGGGCTCCTGCTGCGGGGTCTGCCCGCGCTACGACAGGTGCTTCTGCACTGCCCTCCTCTCGATGACACAGGGCTGGCAAGCACTGGGAGAGCTCGTGCGATAACCTGAGAGGTCAGAGCCGTCCCTTCACGGAGGGCAGGAGAAAGCCTGGCATCTCCTCTTCCACTTGAGTTTAAAAAATATCCCTGACGGATCTGAGATGACGAAAATATCAGTTAAAATGGTACCTGGAGGAATGAATTGTGTGGCTGATGGTCACAACATAGCCGGCTCCTCCGACGTCCAGGTAAGGGCCAGTCAACGAAATCAGCCCTGGGTTAGCCACTGCGTGGAGGTACCTGGGGGGGGGACAGCCAGGGCGGGGTGCGCGTGACGCCAGTGTTCCCAGAGAGGCAACCGAGCAACTCAAGGTGGTCCTTCTGAACCGGCATGACATTAACCCAAGGTTCTTACTTGGCGTGTCTGGCACTGACATGGGAAGGGAAGCTGAGACCCCTCATTCACAAGAGATACTGGACTCAGGGTAGGTCTGAGCTTTCGTTAACACCTGCAGTGCAGAGGTTTCGGAGGCTAAGATTGTGGGAGGATTAGTGAATGAGGTAGAAACGAATCTACATGGCTAGCTTTAACTCCTGCAAATAGACTAAAATAAATTCCCGAAGCAAAGGCAGGTGTCTGAATTTATGTCAGGCCACGCATGAGCCATGACGTGACGTGGGACCACGTGACTCACGCTCAAGTCTCTCCACTGAGGACACACCAGGCACAGGTCGGAACCAAACAGGCCACAAAGACCCACTTGAGAGGGCCGTGAAGCCTTTCCACCTTGGAACTTCCATGCGGAGATGGAAGCTTTGTAGGCACAGAAAACCCACCAGCTGTTGTTGGGGCCTGATCAAAATCCCGAGGACCAGCTCCGTGCCTGGACGCGCCTTCCGGGACGTGACCATGGGCGTCGCTGGGCCGTTGTGTGCACCGTGTCCCCCAGGCGGGGCGGCCCTGACAGCGGGCCCTCCAGACTCACCACTGTCTCCGAGTGGGATCGAAGGCTTTGTCCATGCGGGACCCGGGGTAGATTCTGAGGACGCCGTTGGGCGTTGCTATGTAACGGCGGACAATGTAAGTGTTGAGGCTGCTCATTTCCATCTGAGCCATCCATTCGTCCGTGACGTGGCTGGTCGCCATGACTTCATTTCGGACAGAGAACTGGGGACAAAGGCGGACATGGCAGGGCTCCGTTAAAACTCACATGAAAAGGGGCTGTTGGCAGGGCTGTCTCCAGGGCGAGAACCACGGCCGGTAACTTCTTAAAGCCCTCCCCTGGCAGACGGGCACAGCCAGGCTCGGGAAGAGAAAGGTTCGCGGAAGCGGTGTACTGTGGGGCATCACCTCATCGTGCCCTGGGCAAAGAGGGAAATCCGAGCGGAGCCCAGGCAGCCCGGCCCACCAGCTCGCGTCTGCCTCCACAGGCAGCAGGGCGCGGCGGGACGTCCCACTGGACTCTAACTGCACCCTGCCCTGCACACCCCCCAGATCCTCCTCTCCTGCAGCCTGCAGGTCGCAGCTGACCATCTCGGCCACCCAGCTTCTCCAGAGGCCAGCACCGGGACCTGGCGCCCCGCCTTGTGCCTGTGCAGTGCCCACCTTGAGCCCGGGGTTGGCGATGAGGCGGGTGTTGTCGCTGAGGTAGGCGGTGTAGTGCTCCACCATGCGCTTGGTCTCGGGCTGGCTGAGGTGCTCGTAGGGGGATGAGAAGCTGCCGGCTGAGAGCATGACAGTGGGGCTCTCTGTAAGACAGGGACACGAGGCTGCTCAAGGGCCGGCTCCCCGTGGCCAGGCCGGTGCCCGCTGGAAACGCGGGTCTGGGCGACACTGACAGGGGCAGGAGGCTGCTCACTGGCTGGGCTCCCGGAGGCCAGGCCGGTGCCCGCTGGAAACGCGGGTCTGGGTGACACCGACTTTGGTGTGGGCCAGGCAGATGACGTCCTGACCTACAGAGACCCATCTCCTTTTCCTCCTCTCAGTTTCCGTGGATCCTCTGTGATGCATCCACAGGGCGGGGCACGGAGTGAGGGCCGTGCCCTTGACTACAGGCGCCACTTTGGGGGCCTTGCTGCCCCTCTTCCTGGCCCCGGGAAGTTCCCTGAAGCAGGCTGGTGGCGCCGTGCTTGGCAAAGTGGCCTCCAGGGTGCCCATCACTCCTCACTGTCCCCACGGCTCCCCTGGGATTTTCAGGAGGATCTGGTCGAGGTTATGCACGCACCCCAGATTTCCAGGATGGGTCCACACGACCAGTCTGCCGCGCTTGGGAAACGCTGTTTCCCGCCCTGTGATTCCTACTGGCTTCCCCCGGCATCTGCACAGAGAGCTCATGGGTCCATTAACCATGGGAATCGAAGGGAAGTGGGGTGCACGGAGGCCCACCAGGGCAGGGCTGTCCTGAGCACGCTACAAGTTGAGCCGTGTACCCCCATGGAGGATGTGCCAGGAGACGGGGAGGATCACCCCTGAGCTTCAGGGGCTTCATACCCAGTCTAGCAGACAAAGGACCAGGAAGATGAGAAAAACCACAGAGCAGTCTAGGCAACCCTCCTGCCTCAGCCTCCCAAGTGCTGGGATGACAGGAGTGGGTCACCATGCTTGGCGAAGTGACACAGACTGGGGCTTTAGAAAAGGCTACAGCAGTAGGATGGAGCAGAAACGGAGAGAGAATCAGACAAAAGACCTCAGGCCATGCGTCTAGGAGATAGATATTTGTATTTGGGGGAGGAGTGTTACGGGGAATTGGACCCAGGGCATTCACACTAACCTACATCCCCAGCCTTTTTTTATTGTTTAGTTTTGAGACTGTTTCACTAAATCATTCAGTTGCAAGGCTGGGTTTAAACTTGGAATTGTCCTGCCTCAGCTTCCTAGAGTGCTAGGATGACAGGCCTATGCCACCATGTTTGGCTAGATGATGCACTCGTCAAAATATTCTTGTCTTTTTTGCGATGTATTTCCATCACCCGTCTTGAAGGCAGCTCTGGCGTATACATCTAGCCCTCAGATTCAAAATCCTCGCCAGCAAGGAAGTCGGTCGGGAAGTGCTGTCTGCCGTAACGCCCCTATTTTCCAGTCTCTTTCCTGTACTTCAGTTGTTGTGGGCCCTGGCTCGCATCCCTAATAGACCCACTGCCTGCTTCTCCACTACAGGCAGCGGATGCTGGATGGTAGGACGAGCACACCACTGGCTCTGAGGACCGCTGCGTCTTCCGAGTAAGCTCGATGGGCAGCGCTGTTGGACTGAGACACAATGCCACCCACGAATGACTCATGTCCAGAAAGAAATGGGTTACATTAATAACACATTCACCGGGACCAGTGTGTCAAAAATATGGCCACTGTAACAACAGGAATCTGGGCTCAGCACCCTTCCTAGACAAGTGCTACGCTAGACAGCCTCACATCTCAGAACGGCCGTCTCCTTCCGCCCAGCAGGACAGTCTGGATTGCTGGCACAGGACTTGGAGACCCCCAGCCACATCAGCTTTTTGGAAAAGTACACTTTAAAACTATGAAAACTTGTGTCTTCTTTTGTACCAAATCAAAGACCCTATGGCTCCAATCAAAACAAACCAGCAAATGTAAACCCAGCCGTCTTTGACTGAGGACCCAGCTCTCTACCTTGCACACACAGGCGGAGCGTCTCCCGGAAGAGGCTGTGCACCAGCCCTGCTGTCGGAGCGCGTCTGGGAAGGATGCTCCAGAATGGAGTTAGTGGAGGGCTCCAGCCCAGGGCTGGTGTAGAGTGTGGGGTGGGGGCTCCAGCACAGGGCTGGTGTAGAGTGTGGGGTGGGGGCTCCAGCCCAGGGCTGGTGTAGAGTGTGGGGTGGGGGCTCCAGCCCAGGGCTGGTGTAGAGTGTGGGGTGGGGGCTCCAGCCCAGGGCTGGTGTAGAGTGTGGGGTGGGGACGTCTGCCCTCCATCCTCCCCCACCATGGGTCTCTCTACTCAGTTTGCCAGCTACGTGTGGATTCTTGTTAGCAAATCTTCTGATCCTAAGTATTTTCAGCAAGGAAAACGGGATCCTGTTTCCTGAACCGTGACTCCCCCACCCCCAAGGACATGGCCGTGGAGACCCGTCTGGGGCAGTGCCCAGGGACGGGGGTTGAGAAAGGGTCAGATGTACCTAAGCAGAAGAACACGGAGCTGCTCTGTCAGCAACAGCTAGTGGACACTTCAGACCAAGGAAGACCAAGGGCAAAAACGGACCACATGGTGGTGACAGGAAAAAAAACCCAGCTTTGTGGCTTTGTGTTAACTGGGGAGACTTTCTCTGGCTATCCCAGACGACCTCCTGGATCGCGCGGGGCAGCTAGGGGTGAATGCGGGGTCACCGTCAGTGCACCCCTGTTGCTTTTCCTTTCCGCTCGGCCTGTTCCCCGCCCTTGTGCAGTCGGGAGGTGGGAAGAGCTCCGGGCTCAGTCCAGACCTCTCACCTGCCCCCGCCCGAGCCCCAGCCTTGCCCCGGATAGGACCCCCACTGACTGCGGGCTGTTGGCAGGCTACTGACACCAGGGTGCCCGCCACGGGCAGAAGGCCAAGAGGCCAGGGCACCCCTGCGCCCTCCCGGAGTGCAGCCCCTCTGGTGTATGGGGTGATTGGAAGACATGGTGAGTGTTTACCCTCAGAAAGACTTGGCCCACAAGGACGTGGCGGCAGAGCGGACTGAGCGAGCGCGCGCCGGCTCTCAAGGGACTCGGGTCTGTCTCTGCCTCAGTTCGTCCACTTCAGCACTCACTGTGTTTGTCTTTACAGTCGCCTGTCACTCACGCCAGTTTCTCTCAGATAAAATACCACATGGTGCCTCATCCGCCTTATTCATCAGCTCTGTGCTGTGTGACTTGTGGCTCTTCCCCAGAGTGCAAATCACCGTGAAAGGGGCACGTTTTGAAACCAGTTCAGGACACCAAGGCAGCCAGGGTGGCGCAGCTAGAGACCCGAGGGGAGAGACCCGCAGAGCTGCTGCAGGAGGCGCCAGGACGCGGGGCCGAGCGTCACGGCGCGGGGAGGACGGTGGGGGGCCTCGCGGCGGCAGGGTGGCCTTTTCATCCCATGTGGGTACCCCGAGTCTGAGCATCGGGAGGACGGAACTTCGCCCGACCCACCCTGCCCGCTCCCCCCCTCCCCCTTCCCCTCCCGTTTCTGTGGGCATCGCTGGCACACAGATCCCATCCTGGACGGGGCTGTGGGACCCGGGGAGGCTCCTGACTCCCCAGCCTTTCCACCCCGCCCGGCAGGCAGGCAGGCAGTGCCGAGCTGTGGCGTGGGTGCCACAGAGCCCTCCTGGGGCGACTCCTGTGAGAGGGGTGCGGGGCCGGAGGGCGTCGCCTACCGAGGGTGGCCAGCTGCTTGAAATGGAGGCAGGCGCTGGGCTGGCCGAGCAGGTCCAGGCGGTGGTACAGCAGCTTGCTGCTGGGCACCGTGTTGAGGTTCTTTAGCTGCCTGACGGGTATTTCCGGTTGTATCACCACAATGCACAGGATAAAGGATGTGTCTTGGACCTGTGAAAATCAGTAAAGAGTTTCTAACACAGAGAGCGAAGGGACCGTGCGGACAAGGACATCACACACACTTTTCTCTGCTGTCTCAGTTTATCACTTTCACTTGGAAAGTGTTCAGGAAACAGCTGATAAACGAGGGAAAGACGCCTCTGCTGCTCACAGTGGTTATTTACGGGCACAGGTGACCGCGGGCCAACAGCATGATGCTTAGGATCAGAGCTAGAAATGTTCTTTAAATCATGTAGCTGTTTTGCAGCAAGTGTTCTGAGACTCCACTGATTTACAAGCCAGTTGTGAATCCTCCCTTCGGGAGATGTTAGCAGCCAGTACAGGATGCAGTTTGTTCCCTGGGCTGGGAAGTGACCAGCACGACCCCTCAGGCTGGCCAGAATCTGCCACACCCAGCCCAGTCCACTGTCCACCTGCCTCCGTCCTGGGCTGGCCAGCACTTCGAGCCTAACGTATTTAGCTCCCGCATGGAAACGTGAGCTTCCATATTATTTCCCTCCTAGACACAGGTTCTCGAATGAGATCCAGCGAGGAAAACATCCAGAGACACTCAAAGCCAATGAGCAAGCAACCACAAACAGTGGCTGGAAGGTCACAGCAGAGCCCAGGGGCCTCACTCCCTTCCACACGCTTGTGACGGGTGTGACTGCTCTACTGTGCTTCCTGCCACTGCGGTCCAACTGTGTGAGGCGAAGAGCGTGGCTGTGTGTCTGTGGTATCCGACTGTGGCAAAAGCCCACTGGAAAGACGGTTGGTAAATAAATGAAAAGGGCGAGGACCAACCAAGTCAGAGATTTATTTAGTGGCCAAGGAGAAATGCTATGCAATGTAGGCTAGAGAACAGTTTAAGTTTCTGAGAAGAGTTCCAGGGTCTTTAAACACAGAAGCAATTCGTGTCTCCGCAGGCTGCTCTCAAGAGCTGCTGGAAGGAGGCGCAGTTGGATTAGCAATTTAACCCCCCTCCCTTCCTGGCCGTGCAGAGAGAGTGGTGTCTATGGGCAGTGTTTACCCTTTCCTCGCAGTTGTAAAATCGAATTTCCCTGTGCCACAGGCCCCCTTGAGCAGAACTCCATTGCAATGAACAGATATAGTTCTGTGATTGGGTCTATTCTAGAAGAGAAAAACTGAAAGCTACCTTACGTTTCTAAAGGTAGCAATTTAAAACATTCTGCAGGAGAACATGCTTCCAAGTGAGTCTTCGATCATGTTCTCAGCTGCAAAAAGAGCCCATCGTAATGCTCCTAGCAGGAAGTAGTTTTGTTCTCTGATGGCATGGGGACTGGTACACGTAGGTGACTGTCACTGGGAGACCCTCCAGCTGTGATGCAGTCTTCCTGTCCCCACACGGCCTCATCAGTGTTCAAAGGCAGATCCAGGTCGTGCAGCGCTGGGGCCATCTTTCAGAGACACCAACACAGTCTCAGTCACACGGAGAGGAACTGGGGATGCGATGCAGCAGTGCTGGCAAGGTCCACAGATGCCAAGGGCCCTGGCCAGTGATGCCCGCTGATCCAGTCTTTAGGACAGGTGGGAATCTCTTCTCCTCATCCTGTGACTTAACTAAAGGGAGCTTGCAAATATTTGCCCTTATCACTAGGTAACCAGGCAAGCTGCTTTTATCTGGAAACGCATTACCTCCATGACGTTCACTATACAGTGGCTGTTTGACTATTTCAGAACTGTAGGGAAGCTGACACTTCTCCCCAAGGTGACTGCGTCCAACTTGCTTAGGGACAGTGGCCAAATTCAGCAGGATCTTGCAAAAAAAGACTCTCGGAAGATAATATGTCTTCCCAAAACAGTGACCCTGGTTTCCTGACTGCACAAACCAGGTTCCACGGATGTCTCCATTTTCTCCTTTCCCTCTCAACGTCAACAACTAACACAGACTTCTAAGTTTTCCCAAGAAGTAACTGAGTAGCTTACACAGGCAAACCATGGTCAATGTAGAACAAGACTTTTTCAGCTGAGAATTTTGGTGTCTGGCTATCTTTTGTGAGGCAAAAGTGAAGCAATCAATGTTTAAAGCCAATCTAAAGGTAAGGGCCACTGGTGCCAGATTCTAAGAAAAAGACTATGAAAAGGAGATGTGGCTAAAAAATTTCCAATAGATTCTGGTCTTCCTCAAATTGCCAAGTGGTAAATTCCTACAGAACTGCATGGAAGCATAAACCTCTCCTTTGTCTACTGCTTAGCTGGCACTGCCAGAGGACACTCTGGGCGTCACACCAAAGGGTGGGGGAGGTGGTCTAATAACGAGCAGGCTCTCTTTCATGGCTCCTGTCTCAGACGCTGACACTGCGCGGGTTGTTTACAGGGGACCCTCGAGTTATGACCGCCTGACATACGAACAACTTGGATTATGACTAGAATTCTAGTTTCAACTTACAAGCAAAGTCTTGAGTTACAGCCAAAAGCTTGTGCTTCCAGATGGTCTCAGATTCAACTTAACCCTCAAAGAGCTCTGGGAGGAACAGGACAGCGTCCTCTCCCGTGTGGGGTTAACTGAGAAGTCCTGGGCCACGTCTCTCTGAGGACACTGAGCTCTGCCTGTCACAGGAAAGCCTCTGAGGGCTGTGCAGAGCGGCGTGAGCCTTCTCTAATGAACTTGAGTTACGGCCAGCCCGCGGGACTGAATAGAGTTTGTAGGTCAAGGGTGCCCTGTAACACCTGTGCCCACCTTGACAATACACAGGGGCAGAGCACCACGTGATTTACTCTTCTTATGTACACGTGATCTTACAGGGACGGATCAGCGGATCCATCTGGGGTCAATAGTCTGAGCCAGCTGCGTCCGCATGGTGGCCTCCAGGAGACCCTCCCTGGAGTTTACTGATTACACCGGGTGACAGAATTCACTGCTCTCTTCTTTAGGACAGTTACAGGACGCAGGGTCCCACCGCAGCACCAGCGTGTACGCTGGGAAGGCAGAGGAGAGGGAGGAATCCAGCAGTGCGGACAGGATGTGTCGGCTTCTGTTCCCCTATGATTCTCTGAGGCCCAGCTGCTGGATGAAGTTCGGAAGAAGCAGGAACGGGAGGTCATTTTTACATTTTTACTTCGAGAGAAGATCACAACTTCCCGGGCTAACCTTGAACTGGTGATCCTCCTGCCTCAGCCTCCTAAGTCAAGTGCAGCACCATGCCCAGATTTTCATATCCTTTTTTAATACCTAGCCTCTTTAATTTGAGTTTAAATGATTTTTAAAAAAATCCCCAATGTGCAACAGTCTAAAGTAACAGGACAGTGTAAAGAAATACGGCCTATCTGTTCAGTGTGATGACATTCTATAGCTGTTCAGGCCTGTGCACATGTGTACACACACACACACACACACACACACACACACACAGACCCTGTTCCCCTCTGTGCACCTGCACATTTTCTGGAAATGAACCCAAGTGGTTCTGGTGTGAATGGGAGGTGAAGGCAGCGCATTATTTACTTTTTTCCTTTTCTGTGGTTGGTTTCAACAATCACGACACCCGGGAGGCATCGCGAGCCGCCCAGCGTCAGGCCCTGCCCCGTGCCTGCGGCCTACGCACCATCTTCCAGGCGTAGCTGACGTTGTAGGCCTCCTTCCCCGCCTCCCGCAGCTTGTTGATGTGCCAGGACAGAGACGAGTTCACTGGGACCGAGATGACCTGGCTGCCCAGGGGGAGGCTGCGTGCAAACAGAAGTAGGGGTGCGGTAAGACGCAGCACTTCAGAGGCGGAGGGGAAGCCGGTCTGGGCCCCTCCTGCCTTTTGAGGAGCCACGAGAATCATCGCTTTTGAGAAACTTAATGTGATGTTTCACTTTTGTGAAGCTCCCCCTACCTCCCTGCACCCCGAGTCGAATTCCTCCCGAGCCCGCCTGGCCCCCAGTCTCTGCTGTTGACGTGGCACAAGGCCCGTTTCTTGGCAGGCTGCTGTCCGCAGAACATCAGCACCCTGGAAAACAGCCACGCTCCTCATCGCAAGAGAAAGTGCTGTTGAGACAGCACTGGCCCCTTTGAGCCGACAAGGCTTTGCCAAACGATTTTCTGGCAAATGCAGTAGTGCTAGCCAGCGCTTCTCCTCCTATTCAGCTGACATTTTTGATGTTAGTATGACCAAGTATTTCTCAAGAATGAGGTATCATGTGCCCGATTTTACAATTAAAGACAATACGAATATCAAATACACTTTATGAGACTTTCTAAGCAAATAATAGTTCTGAGACTCTGCTATATAAAGCCAGGAAAACCTTCAGCTACTATTCTCACGGAAAAATTACTCAGAATATTTTGATAGCAATAAAATGATTATATACTTGACCTATTCCCTATATTGAACCTTCATCTGAGGTGTGATAAAAAAAACTATGGTGAATGTTTAACTTTAAAAATGTGTATTACAGTAAAGGACTCCTTGTGAGCACTCTCCCTGAACCCCTTCCCCGCGCTGTGAGCACGCCTGTCCACCGCACCTCCAGAGGCCTCTCTCCTCCGGGCCTGGAGCTGCGCTCTCCTGGCGCCTCCCTGTCCTGAGCTGACTGAAAACATTTTCCTTTCCTGGTCATTTGGACTTTGGGGAAGAGCCGGAAGTCACATGGCGCAAATCCGATAAATAAAGTGTAGGAGGACACAGGATCATGTTTTATGTGACAGAAATGACCTCAAATGTTTCATCAACAAGGGTTAACAGAAAATAGGGTGAATGTCTATGTAAACTTATTATAGTAAAAGATACACTGTGAGCTCCCCAGCTCCCAGAACCGTGTCCTCACTTCCCTCCCCTGCCCACCATCCCCGCGGGGTGTCTTTTACTGTACTGTCCGTTACAAGCCAAACGTGCGGAGTACGCTGTGATCACAGCGCACATCTGCGCGCAATAGGTCCCGTCTCACAAAAAAGGAACACCTCGTCGTACCTGAGGATATTCTGCCGGACCAACTCGAACTTGGGGATGTTTTCATAGTGAATGATGTCGGTGTGGAGGGGGGGCTCTGAGAGCAAGTACGGCCTGGTGAGAGACGGGTGCATCAGCGTGTAGCCTGGAACCGGAAGCAGAGCGCTGCGGTCAGCCTCGCTGCGCGGAGCCCCGCGCCGCCAGCCCCCGCAGGACGGGCAGAAAGCGGCGTCGGTTATCCTGAATATTTTGCTGGTACTGGATTTCTTTTTATCAAATTTTCTAACCTATCAGATGAACCTAATGCCAATAATCTGAAGACAGCAATGCAAAGAAACAAAACATGCAGCTGGCAAACCTGCAAATTAAGCATTTTTTTTGTTTTTGTTGCCTACTTTAATTTTATAACGAAAAATATAAAAAAAATAAGTTTTGAGACATATATAGATTATATTGTGTATTTTATATGAGGCCTCAAACAACTCCTCTTCAGTCAAAAAAAGGAAAAAAGAAAAAAAAAAAGTGGGCTACTGGCTGAAGATGACTTCTTTCTTTATTTTGTTTTATGAGACAAGGTCTTGTTATGTACTTTAGGTTGGCCTTGAGCTCAGAAAAATCTCTATGCTTCAGCCTCCCACGTGCTAGGATCAGAGGTGTGGGTACCCATGCTGGGCCGGAAACACAGTCTGTACGTTACTCAGTCTAATGCTACCAAGAACTGTCAGCGCCTTCCATACAACTCAAGAGATCCATGTGCTTTGCCGATCACCTCCGCCTTATTCACTGCCTCCTACACTGCAGTGGTTGTGGCCACACTGCTTTTCTTTGAATGATCTCCTTTGCCAGGACCAGAACCCCTGCCAATGACTGTCTCTGAGTGGCTGTGGAAGCCACCCCACCCCAGGATCAGGCTCAGCCCATTACCTTTGTCGTCTATCAGGAACGTATAGGACGCCAGGGAGTCTTGGTAATAGGTCACGTCTTCCAGGATGTAGGCCAGGTTCACGTCCACTCCCACGATCCCCAGCAGGAGGTTCCCAAAGTAACAGGGCTTACTCACGGTCATTATCAAACCTGCGGAATAAAACATCATCTTTGAAAGGCTGGAAAAGGTGGGAGACGTAGTGTAGTGAGCCACAGGGGCTATTCAGCAGTCTCAGCTCCACTGGGAGAAAAACTTCCCATGTGGCTCAGGAACCAGCCACTACTCTTGCTGGACAGTATGAAGTATAAGTAAAATACACGGTGAAAATGTAAGTATAAGATGTATATTGGTTGACTTCTTGATAGTAGCCGTTCTTTCTGGAGGGAGGTGAAATCTCAGTGCTGTTTTCATGCGCATCTCTCGAATGACCAGTGAGGTCAAACACTTTTTCATGCTCTGTTGTTGCTTCATTTTCTTCATCTGAGAAATGTGTTCATGACATGCCCATTTGTGAGTCTTTAAACCATGGATCTGACATTCTTAAGGCTCTTTATGTATTCTAGATACTAGTCCTTCATCTGAGGAACAGCTGGTAAACATTTTTCCACACAGTCAGATGTGCAGAAGATTTTTAATAACACAAGATCCCAGGTGATTCTGTGTTCTAGTTCCTGCGCTGCTGAAGTTTTGTTAATAGTCTTTTCCTGCACCTCAGAAGCTCACCTTAACCTAGAGCACACACAGTGGCTTTCGAAAAGAAATTAATGCCCGGAAAGTGGTCCTTTAACCCACGGTGGCCCTGAGCAGAGGACGTGCTGTCCCATCGAGGGCTGGACCCGGCGGGCGACAAGGCTTCCCACGTAATTTGGCTAGAAGCCTGGTGGTCGCTCTCAGGACTGCGGAGGTAGTTTCAGAGGGCCTCGCCCACCGTCGATCACAGAATTCGGCCGTTTGCTCCTGAGTTTCTGCAGGGCTGGCTCTGAGCCCAGAGCTGCACGATTTCCGCTTTCTCTTAGCAGACGTGAGATGTGCTGTGCCCACCACTGTGGGGCAAATGGTGGGTCAGCCCGATCGTACCGGTTAATGCACAAAAAGTCACTTGCATGTGGAATAGGACCTTTTTAATTATGCACAAAAATAACTTT